>PVJS01021388.1:0-31560 GCA_004027185.1 Glis glis
ACAGGTGAGCCCCTGACTTCTCAACCCCCACCCTCCTTGGACAGGTGAGCCCCTGACCCCTCTCAGTCCCCATCCTCTTAGGAGAGGTGAGCCCCTGACTCTTCTCTGCCCCCACCCTCCTAGGACAGGTGAGCCCCTGATGCCTCTCAGTCCCCACCCCCTCAGGACATGGGAGCCCCTGGAAACCCCTCAGCTCCCACCACAGTGGAGGCCATGTGCAGAGCTCAGCCCACCCAACTAGAATGGGGCTGTGAGGGACACATCACACTCTTACCCACCACAGTGCAGGCCATAGGCAGAGCTGACCCCACCCCACTGGAATGTGGTCATGGGGGCTCCTCACTCTCCTGCCCACCACAGTGGAGGCCATGGCAGAGCTCAGCCCACCCACTAGGGGCTGTGGGCTGGGCCTTGCTGGGCCTCTCTTCTCCCTCCTCTCTTCACTGGAGTCAGCGAGGCTGGGCAGGAACTAATACTGAACCCACATTTGGAGGCAATGGGGAGGCATAGTCAGAGCCATTTGTCCTGGGTGTTCAGCGGGTCCCATGGAAACAGGACATACGCACTCACCTGGCCTGGCTTCATCCCCCCAGAGAGCTGCCACTAAAAGGAAGATCAGTAGGATCTGGTGTCTCCTAATGTAATATGTGAAATGTCCAGTATGCAATAAAAAAAATCACTCATCATGTCAAAACCAGCAAAACTATAACAGAAATGAGAAAGACGATCTTTAGCTGACAACACTGGATGCTGGAACCATCTGACAAGGAAGTGGAGCAGCAATATAAATGTGTTTCAACAAACATTGATGAGCTCTCCTGCAGCAAGTGGGAAAAGGTAGAAAATTTCAGCAGAGAACTAGAAGTGATGCACTGAGCACCATGTGAGGTGGTGTAATGATTTTAACTGACACATGGTGTCATGGCAAAAAAAAAAAAAAGACCTAAGTCTCACAGTTTCTAAAAACGAATTCAAAGTGAACCAAAAACATGTATGTAAGAGGGAAATTTATAAAACTTTTAGGTAAAATGGAGGTTCTTAAGATCTGGGGGTAAGCAAAGAGTTCTTAGACTTCACACCAAAACCACAGTCCATAAAAAAGGGAAATTAGCAGATTGGACTTTTGAAACACTAAAACCTTTTGGTCTGCCAGAGACCCTGTTAAGGGGATAGTAATACCAGTTTCATTCTGGAGTAAATATTTGCAAACAACATATCCAACAAAGGTCTGGGTCTACAAAGTACACAGGACTTTTGACACAATAGAAAATAGCAAATAATCTAACTAGAAAAAATGGTCAAAATGCATGAACAAATATCTCACTGAAGAGGATATACAGATGGGATGGCGAATAGCACATGAAATGATGTACAATCCGTTAGGCATTAGGGAAATGTAGATGGAAACCACAATGAGATACACACCTATCAGAATACCTGAATCAAAAACCTTTGACAGCTCTAAATATTGAAGAGGAGGCAGAGAAACGGGATCGCCCATGCAACGCCAAAAGAATGCATCCTAGCACCACCACCTTGGAGATGTCTGGGCAGTTTCTTAGAAAACCAAGTATGCAAGAACCATAGGACTTACTAATTGCATTCTTGGCTGTTTATTTCAGAGAAATAAAAATGTTCACATAGCAGCTAGTACATGGATGAGTGCTAGTAGTAGGGTTATTCTTAATAGTCCCAAATTGGAAACAATCCTGGTGCCCTTTGATGGGCGAGTGGTCAAACCATAGCATAGCCATACCATGAAATGCTGCTCAGCCAAGAAGAACAAAGTATTGATGCATGCAAAAACCTGGGCGAATCTACAGAGAATTATCCTGAGTGAGAAAACCAATCTCAAAGGCTGCATGCTATATGACTGGGCTTATTGAGTGTTTTTGAAACAAAGTATGCAATACATTTTATATATACACGTTTATACATGTATACATTATATACAATGTATAATGTTAGGGATGGTGTGATGTAATGTTATATATGGCATATATATGTTATGTAACATTATAAAACAAAATTATAGAAACAGAGTGTGAGTGAGTGGTTTCCAGGGGAGGTATTTTTTGGAATGCAGCTGTTCCTAGCTCCATCAAGTGAAGATACTTATTGTGATTTTCTATTATGATCTTGCAAGAATTTAACAGGAAGAAGCTGGGTGAAGGGTGTGCATATCTGATAACAGCATGTAAATCTGCAATGACCCCAAAACAAACATTTATTTATGAAAAATAAATACATCAAATTTAACTAGAAAAATAGCTAAAATCCAAGGAAAAGTGAGTGCAAAACAATGACAAAACAAAACAAAACAAAACAAAAGGAGGCTTGAAGTCCATATTATTGATGGCCCCAGAGAGATTTTCGTGGCTACTCTATATGTTAAGACATAACCAACAAAGCATTTTAGATTGGTTGTGGACAATTAAACATGTTCATCTTTTTTCATGATACAACCCCACCAAAGCAGCAATAAAAGAACAAAACTAATAATGAGAAAGAAGATGAGAAATGAAATGCAAACAAGATGTATGCAAAGGAAGTCACAGGACGAGTAGTGAGACTTTCCTTGTGCAGAGGGCTGGGTCTCCAAGGCTGGGGAGCAGGTGCTGTTAGTGAGGTGAAGGCAGAACAGGGGATCCCCGAGTCTGCGTCAGGCACCTCAGTATGGTCCAGGGGCCTCTTGGATCAGAACCTCCCCTGGGCAGCCCAGTTCTTCTTGGGGTTCTACTGCACACCTGAGTTCCAGCCCTGCCGCCCCTTCCCCACACAAAAGGCTGGCCGCAGGCCCCACCTCCTCAGAAGCCTGGAGCCCTGGCGCTGGAGCAGTCGCTAGAGAGGTGCTCCTCAGACTCCAGGGTGCAGATTCCTGCCAAGATGCAGATTCTGATCCAAGGGGTCTGGGCTGCAGCGAGGGGCCATGAGTGTTTAATAAGTTCCTGGGGGACCTGCTGCAGCTGGTCTGAGATCACACCTGGGTGTCAAGGGTCAGACCGGTGGCTCCCCTGCAGCCCCTGCTCACTGCCCGAGCCTGAGTCCTGCCTGGAGACTTCATTTAATTGGAGTGGTGTGTGGCCAGTGCTGAGGATTTAGACTCCTGGGGGAATCCACCGTGCTACCAAGGCCATGGACCTCCACAGGGGCCACCCTGGTGCCTCTGAAGGTGAGCATTCCCCGGGGAAAGACAGAAAAGGTGGACATTGATAGCCTGGAAAAGCAAAGTCCTGCCCCTACTCTGATTCATCTGCTAGACAGGAGCTTATGGGAGACATTTTCCCAAAGAAAAGAGAAATAGAACCTAATGTGTTTGTCCCAGCTTGATCAGGAAGTGGCTCCATCCAGGTATACACATGATGCAGCAAATTGAAAGAGCAATCAGGCAGGTAATTTTCTATTTGAAGTCATAAGGGCTAGAAAGAATCTTTTCTAAAAATCCCCCCAAACACCCAGAGTCACCCAAGCAAGAATTCCGTAAGGCTTACAGTTGTGTAAAACTCTAAGCCTGAAAATGTAATATCAAACCTAACCAACGAGACAAACTCACCAAGTGGAAGAATTCACCATTTTAAAGCTGTTAATTACCATCATGTACGTTTTTCTTCGACCAGATGGCCAGGATTCTAGAGAATTGATTATAAAGTCTTTTTAATATGAAAAAATATTAATTCTCTCCAAATCAATCTACTAAGTCAATACACAATATGAAATTTATTTGATTAAAAATATCAAATCTCCAATATGATTTTAGTGGAACTTGCCAATTCTTAAAACTCATCTAAAATATACTCAAGAGTAAACATTTCCAAATAAATGGGAAATGCACTCATTTGGGGGGTGGTCACTGGGAATGGGAAAGCTAGCTCATGGGAGAGGAAGAGCGGTTTCTGGTGGGTGGAGATCGACCTGGAACCTCCCAGAGCAGCTCAGGGTCTGTCTCTCCCCAGTGTTGTTTTCGAAGTCCGTCTACATCACACTGAGGATGGTGTCTGTCCTGCGGTATCTGCTCCATGGTGTTTCTTCTACTGATCAACTTTGATTCTACTTTAAAATTTAAATTTACTTTGAAATAAAAAAAAGTCTTCTGCCCTTTAACTTTGTCTACCTCTGATCTGATTTATCCGCTCTTGTTAAATCTGAATTATTATTTCTAAAACTGTATGACATTAACCTCGATGCCCAACATCAGTTATGGTGACCTGAATTAATGTTGCCGGTGGTGAGTAATTTTTGCTCACTCTTAGTCTTTTTGGGCTATAAATTTAGCTTAAGAAAATTATCTTGTTAGGAATAAAAGATACAGCTCATGTGAAAGGCCAGCACCGTTCTTGGATCGACTGTGAGCTTTTAACACATGTCAGTTTATTTGTCTAGCTATGTTGTTTCCCATATGATTATTTTATTTCTAATGAGGATCTCATAGGGTTATGATGGTGTGACCTACATCCCTTGACTGTCACCAGGGTGTGTGTGTGTCAAGGTCGGAGCAGGAGGCTGAGTTCAGATCAGGTGCTCTGGAAGCACGGGGAGCAGAATCTGCCAATAAACCCACTGCTGCGATTTGCTTTTTTTTTTTTTAACAAGGTCTTGCTAAGTTGTTGAAGGCCTCACTAAGTTGTTGAGGCTGCCTTCAAACTGGTGATCCTTCTGTCTCTGCCTCCCAAGTACTGGGATTACAGGCATGCGCCACCACACCAGGCTGTGATTTGCTTTTAATAACGTCATCCACTCATATTAGGATGTCTGTTTGGATCTAGGCAATGAGCTCAGGCCCCCACATCACATCTTTCCAAGTGTGGAGGGGGAGGAAGCTCTTCAGTGCCCGCCCCCAGGGCCCTCGCAGCTTGACTTTTATTCTCCTTTCGTCAGTGCAGTTTTATGAAAGTCCTTCTGGACAGAATATTTTTCTTTGAGACAGTGGCGAATATAACATTACATTTCTTACCTGGCTCAGGGAAAGTCTGCCTTCCTCATGATGCTGCTGTGCGCTCCTGTCCAGCCTCTGCTGAAACCAGCTGTGGCCGCGTCTCAGCCATTCTGAGACTGCTTCACTGGGTGTGTCCCGTCACTCCAGCTGGCCACAGCCTGTGGGTCCCTGCTTGGTCATTGGACTCTTCTGCAGTTTTCCTAAATGTGTGCGGTTTTCAAATTTGACCAACATACCCTCATGTCCTCCTTCAAGGCACTCATAAGCACACATGAGACATTTTGGGAAGCATCTTCTAAGTTGAGTCATGAAGTCAAGGAAAATGTGAAACTTTTCAAATGCAGGACATAAAGAAGGTGAGAGAAGTACAGAGACAATTGTTTTTTTCTGTGTTGAGGAACTTTCAGTCTAAAATTTCATCAATTAATTTGAAGCAATGTCCTTTGAAGTATTGTAATTCAGTTAGTTATGAGATCCCGCCAATGCACTAAAATGTAGCTCACACTTCATCTTTCTCAGAATGATACAAGAGTAAGAACAGCTGATATTTGGAGTGCTGGGAAGGAGATGGTGGAGATGTGTTGGTAGAGTGGCAGCTCAGACAGACCCCCCTGCCCCAGCCCCACCTGTATGCAAGTGGGTGAGGCTGAAAGAGCTGGGATGTGTTAGAATTGCAGGTTTCCGAGTCACCAGGGGACATCTATCCATCCAGTACCATAGCTGACTTCACAACAGCAAGAAAGGCCACTTTTTTGATGGGGTTGTTAGGGTGATAGCCTACCAGGCACTTGAGATGAGCCAGGGATGTCCTAAGCACTTCCACAGCTGTGCATCAATTTAATCCTACAAGAAAACAAAACCAAGAGGCTGCGCGCCCCTCACCTCTGTTTCACGGTGGTCTCTTGTTACCACCATGCTCTTCCTCTCTGGGGAAAAGGTTGGGATGTGTGAGGATGCACCTGTGTTGTGCACTGTCTGTCTATATACACCACACCATTGCTATATCCTTCCTTGCCCTATAGGACCAGAATGTTCATCTGAGTGAACAGGTGTGGTGTGCACATGCTCTGTCTGCTGTGGCAGTGACGTGGGAAGCAAGTGAGGCTCGCTGACCTCTGTGATGCCCTCGGCATTCAAACAGCCAGATAGGTGGTGCCCATGCTGCCCCTTCCTCAATCTCTCCAGTATCACGCCTGAGTCAGCCTCTTACCATCTTCTTGGACACCAGGGGCTCCTGTGAAACTCACCCTGCCCTGTCACCAGAGGCCTTTTGGGATAGGAACAAGGCTTCCCGCAGAGGATCCTCACATTCCAGCACGTGGAGCTACCTGCAGCTCCGCGGGGTCAGACCCGCCCTCTCCATGTTCCCAGTGTTCATAACTTGTTCTGCTCATAGCTCATTCTAATCATCTGCTTTTGTGCTTATCTTCTAAGTGGGCTGAATCATCTCTGCACCCCAGGGATGGTGTCATTTTATTTCCTCATTCCTATCCCAGAGCATTTCAAATAAGCATGTGCTGATTGGAGGAGTCAGAGGGAAATGACATCTGACTTGGAATTTCTAGAAGGGTTAACAGAGGTGACGGCTGTGCAGCTGCTGTTGCTGACAGGGGACATTGGCAGTGACGATAGCGACTGGACAAGGTGACGTGGACGTGATGACGGCTGCTCGACAAGACCAGAACACAGGGAGAGGTCCAAGCTGGAAATGCGACAGTGCTCACCACAGGGTGGCCAGCCGCGGCAGCTGTAGAGGTCAAAGCCAAGAAAGCGACAGGTTGATCCTTTCTGAAGAGCGGCCTTGTACAGAGAGAGGCCTATCCAGGGCCAGAGAAGGAGCAGCCAAGGTAGGAGGAAACCAGAGACAGTCACAGCACCCGCAGGAGAGGAGTCCAAGAAAGACACTGGTGGGCAAGGCTGGGTGCTGGGGGGGATGCCTTCTCCTTCTGTGCATGGTCACAAGCCCTGCTGGGCAAGACCAGGGCTGCCATCCCATTCTGCAGATCGTCCCTGGATTGTCTCTGATGACCTTGGCACAGTCTGTTGTTGGACTAACTTTCAGATGCCTGGAAATGCGTAAGTTATTTCCTCTGGACATGTGCTCCTCACTGCCTCTCCTGGAGGGCAGGGCTGCCACTGGCTTACGTTTCCGTCTCCCAGCACAGCATTTACCATGGAGCGGGCCTGTAACTTACCCTTCTTCAAGTGACAACAGGTTCACACGGCCAGTGCAGACCACTGTCTCGGGGACTTGTGTCAAGATCAGCTTCTCTGTCTCTGAATCCCCTCCGAGTTGGTGTGATATGGTTTCCCTCTGGGACAGTAAGTTGGCAACGTATTTCTTGATTCCAGTGGTTGCTTAGAAATCAGTAGACAAGTGTTAAGGTGATGAGACACGCAGGGATGACTGGCCCTGCACCGACTGGGCCGCTGGTCACCTGGGTGAATGTGCTTGCCGTTCCTGGGGACAGCGCTTGGCCATGCCCTCTTCTTGCAGGTCCCTTGCTTCTCCCCCTGCCCCACCTCCCTCTCCCTCCTTCTGAGAGCAGGAGTTTTCATCTGAGTGGCGTCTGAAATGCTGATACTTCAGTTCTGGGCCTCAGGAGCCCTGGAGCAGTGATCATGTTTAGATAAGCGAAATGTAGTGAGTTTAAAAATTGATTAAATATGCAGTATAGGGGGTTTTCATGTAGAAGAAGCAAAGGGTAAGAATGTTAACCTGGGAAATCATGAGGCTTTACCACCATCACATCCTGTCTAGACTTGGCGACCGAGCTGTGGGGGAGATCCAGGGATACCTCACCTGTCCCAGGGCCCAAGGAGCCCTCAGAATGCACAGCAACCTGTGTCCATTCCAAGTCGAAGGACAAGAGGATGAAGAAACAAAACAAAGAAGCACTTCTCAGGATTCCACAACTCCAAGTCTTTCAGCCCTCACTGCTCCCCGCCCAGATACCTGTGGCCTTGCTGCCCGTGGTCTCATTGCTTGTGGGCCCCGCTGCCCATGGTCCCACTGCTGGTGGTCCCGTGGCCTGTGGCCCCACTGCCCATGGTCCCACGGTGCTCCTCACTCCATCTGTTCAGTGTCTCGTGGGCATTTCCTCCTGCACCCTTGGCTGCCTGCCCTCCATCACACCATAAGGTTGCCTGGCTAACCTCTCTCTGCCGCTCCAGGCCACCCTCCTCTCTCTTCCCTCACCAGCTTGGAGTCTTGTCTGGCCTTGAGCTCCATGTGCCTCCTGTCTGCTGAAGACCGGATGGTAGATCTTCAGTTTACCTCTCCCCCTAACAGGGCATTCACATTCCATTCACAGCCCTAACAATGTCTGAGCTTGGTCCTTCTAAGTCGCGGTCCTGACCTGTCTGTCTGCACTGGCAAATCTCTCCGGGACTGCCCTCCTCACCCTGTGCCCCTCTTCTAATTCCTGTCCATGGCGGCGACTCCCCCTTGACGTCCCAGCACCCGCTGCTTCTCTGCTCGTGGGCCTCACCTGCTGCATCCCCAGAGCAGCAGGGTGGATTTATCCTGCTGTTCACCTCCACAGTGAGTTCTACAACAGTGCAGGGCAGAGTATCCACTCAATTAATATTTCTTGAATTAAATCAATGTGAAATCTTGGGCAAATCAGTGCTGCGGGGTGAAGGGAGAGGAAGAGGAACAGTGGCCCTCCAGTTAGATTCGGGAAGAAGGTAAGGAAGAAGTGCACAGGATGAAAGAATTTCTGAAACAAAAATTCAGTATTTTTAACTCTTAAAGAATTCCATAAGCTGACTTTGTCATTTTTCATAGTGAGAACACTATCAGACTATTTTTTGGAGTGGCAGGAGTCTAGTTTGATGGGGAGAGATAATCTCTACAGACTCCAACACGTCCCGTGTTCTGGTAGGGCTGGTTAGAGAGTTGGAGATTTGTCCTGCCTTCTTGATGGAATCTCCATCTCCTCCTAACACCTATGCTGGCATTTCATAAGTAAGCAGTTCCAAAAATTGGGCTGTCAGTAGGTTTGTGTGAGGACACAAAACAAGTAAAGATTTGGCAAAAAAAAGTTCAAACTCAAAACCGTAATATTATGCGAGTATCATGAGTAACAAGGTCAGGGGTTTGGAACTTGGTTCCAGCCAGGGTTGGCGTGGTGGGGATGGCTAGATGCAATCAGCGCTTCGGTCCCTGGAGAAGCAGCGCTTACTCAGACCCTTCTATGGGCATACAGCTGCTTAAAAACATCTTTTTAATGATGAACTTGCTAAGAAAGCTGCTCATCTTTTTCTCTAACAAGGCTGGACACTTTCCTTAGAGAGGTTCTCATCTGTTTTTATTTTCTTATAAATAGAAAAGTTTTTGAACATCTGGGCACCAAATGCCCAGAACCTCGGGGTGCTCCATGGGACGGCTGCTTATGAGAAGAATGGGTCACCAGATCCTCTCCTTGGCACAGGCTCACGTGCAAAGCCCTGACTCAGAGGTGCTTGGCTCCAACCCTCCGAATCAATGTCAGATCTGCTGGCTGAGAATCATCCTTGTCCATGAAAGCGAGCGCATCTCAGCTGTGCTGCTCGTGTGCTGCCTACCTGGAAGCATAACCAGCACGCATGTGGGTTTAAGTCCTTCCAAAAGGCATGCCCCTGTCTGAGGACGTGAGTCCTGAGATTGCTGGACTTGACAGACCCCCAGGTCTCTGTTCGCCTTGCTCTCTGCCATTTGGGACAGCAGCAGCACATTGCTGCCCTGTTGGCAAGCTGATCCAGGAAGGCAGAGCTGGCCCCTGGGGTGGGGGCATCAGGCTACACTGTATCCCTGAATAGCTTTTCTTGAGAGCCAGGTGTGTTGGCACAAGGGTCAGGGACACATTTCTATAGGACTAGCAGCAGCTATTCAAATTATGCCATGAACAATGCCGCTAGATCTTCATGTTCTGATGAGTTCATCATGGTGTTAATTTTACCTACAACATTTTCAGGGAAAGAGGATGGAAATGAGCCTGATGTATACTGAGGGATATATACATATATGCATATATGTATATATGTGTGCGTGCGTGTGTGTGTTGTGTGTGCACGTATGACCAGGCATGTGTTTCTGTGCACATGCCTGTGTGTGCATGTGTGAACAGGCATGCATTTCTGCATGTGCACATGTCTGTGTGTGCATGGGTGAATAAGTGTGCATTTGTGTGCATATCTGAGAGTGCACATGTCTGTGTGTTTGCCATGTGCACATTTATGAATGCGCATGCTATGTGTGCATGTGTGTGTGCTCATCTGTGTGCACAGGCATGCATGCACATCAAATTTCAGTGCACATGTATGTGCATGTCTGGGTATATTCCCTATAAAAGCCATATGGTAGATCTCAATACTATGAAAAAACTTAAACAAAGGCTCATAAAGTCTATATAACTTTCCAAAGTTTGTGTGTCTCTATGTCCATATTTCTGTGTCTTTGTATGAGTGTGCGTGCAGAAGTATGCACTGATTCAAGCTGTTGGTGGAGGACATGGGCACAGTCCCTTAGAGAAATTGGAAGATGGTCTGGGTAGCAGACCATCTTTTTTCCCATTATTCTGATGTACTCTTCTGGGATTTATGTAGAAGAAAACACAATAGGTACAGGCAGTCTTCAGACTGCTCTGGCTATTCAAACACGTGCCTGGTGTCCACCCTGGTGCTCATTTTCAAAAACACTGAATTTATTATTTCTGTTGTGCATCAGGTATATGTACAAAATACAATAAGAAAATCCATGTGCCTATAGCTAAAATAGTCTAAATAACCAATTCGTTTGCAAATAATTTTCTTTGCTCAGGCTTCTTTATTTTTCTTTCAGAGTATTTAGTTTACTATATTTTCAATAAGAAGGGAGTTAAAAAATAGCAAAAGTTAAAGCCAGCTGTTTGGATGTCTAAGCTGATGTCCAGTTCCAGAGAGGGAAAAACGTGCTAAGAAACGAGGTTTGTTTTGTTCTGTTTTGTTTTACATCTTCTAGTAATTACACTCCCCATAAGAGACCTTCTCGGTAGAAGCTGTTTTACTTTGTTAAAATATGCCTTTCCTCTGATATTTGTAGCACTGCATGTTTTCTGGAATAGCTCTTCTGTAAGGAGAAATCGGTTCTGTGCCAGAGCAGAAGGGCAGAATGGAAGGGTCCAGAGTGGAGCCACCGGGTCTCCGGTGACAGTGCACCATGTGATTGGCAGAGGCCCCTGCTGTGCCCCAAGGCCCTAGTGACCATTGTAAAGCAGGACCCGTGCAGGTCATCCACGACACCGCCACTGTTGACAAGAATGACCAGGATCAAGGACGTTGGAACCATGTTGAGGTTTCCAAGAACAATCCACATGTAGGGAGCTTGCAGACAACTTCTCTAAATATGTGATTCATGTAGTGGTGAATGGTTTAAATATGGTCTTTTCTGTAAATACAGCCCCCCACGATGGGCCCCCCAAAAGCTCAGCCTGTGCACGGATGGCTGAGCAGAGCTTTGTTTCTTTCCCATCGCCTCTTGAAAGGAGTGGAGTGTTTTCAACAGCTTTGCTGGACATCCACGAGGTTCACAGAGCTGGAATCCATCCTCAGAAGTATGGCCAGCTTGCAAGGCCGTGTCTTGCCAGTAGTTTATCTGTCAGAAAGGAGAAACCTTAGCCGGGCGTGGTGGCGCACGCTTGTAATCCCAGTACTTTGGGAGGCAGAGACCAGAGGATCCGGGTTCGCGGCCAGCCTCAGCGCTCTCTCTCTCGCTCTCTCTCTCTCTCTCTCTCTCTCCCTCTCCTTAGTGAGGCCCTCCGCAACTTTGTGAGACCCGGTTTCAAAATAAAGTATAAAAAATAGGGCCGGGGGCGTAGCGCGGAGGTAGAACGCCTCTGGGTTCAATCCCCGGTACCGCAAAAAAAAAAAAAAAAAAAAAAAGAAAGGAGAAACCTTGCTTTGCCAGGCCCACAGGTTGAGATGTCTTCCCTGGATGACGAGTACTTTGGACCCTTGCACTGAGCACATCACCGCCCACAGATTTCCAGCAACAGCATGTGGAAGACAAGCCTTGCTCCGTGATTCATGGCTAACAAGCTGGTTCTTAGTTATTAGAACGGTCTTTTATAATTATCTAATTTTTCCTCTATATAATTTGGATGCCTCAGTCTTACCTGTTCTTTTCTAACAAATTTTTCTACTCTCCTGTACTTCAGACATAAATCGATTGATTAGAATGGGAGATAGAACTACCTGAAATGACCATGCTCAAATTGCCAATCCTATCTTCCCTTCTTCCTTCCTCCCTTTCTTTCTTTTGTTTTGTGTGAGTATATTTAATCAGCTTTTAGAGTTATTGCCCTCATGCTGCTTCCCTGAGCGCCCAGGACTCCAGTGGTCCATGCATTCCTCTCTTGCTGTCTACAAAACCTCGATTAAAATCTCTTCTCCAAACTTTTAGTATCTCCTTTTCAACTCATTTTCAAGATTTTCACATATCTTATGAGTCTTTCAGAAATATTGTTTTCCTTTCTTGACAAATGCTCTGTTTTCATCCTTTATTCCAAAAGAGATTGTCCTATTTAGAAAAAAAAATATCTACCTTGCCTTCAGGGGCAACGATGGAGGTTTGTAGAATGCCACATAATTAATGAGCATTGTGAGAAAGTCTGAACTTCCTGTGAGATTTCTTCTGTTAAACATTTGCAGAACCCCTACCTCATGGAGTTCTTACAAAGAGCTGGTAAAGTCGTGCAGAGATTGCTGCAATCAAACTATGAGCATTTCCATTATTATTATGTTCATGTTAACCTGGGGTCCTAATCTCACCACCTTTTAGCTTTTAAATGTTTCAAATTATTTTAGAGAAAAATTCCATATTTTCCGTGAAGTAACCTAAAATGTCACCACTGAAACTCTCTAATTGGAAGTGTCTGGACACTTCCTGCCTCGAGAGGAGGTTGGACTGCACCTGTTGCAGTCCTGGGTGGTCATTCTGGCTTCCTGTGCAAGGCCACAGGGCCCTGAACCTTGCTCAGTTGCACCCAGTTGCTTCAGAGTTCTCTGTGCAGGTCTAGGCAGAGAGTTTCACCAGACACACAGGCAGTTTGATTTGGTATGGATAGAAACTCCTCTCCATGCTCTGAGGAGGTGATTTTTTAATTCAGCAATAATCTATCCATACGGGCATAGCAATCTTTAAAGTGGAGGTACCCCATTTGGAATCTCCACTTAGTCCTCCAATGTGGTTGGTATGGCTTTCTGCACCAAGCTGTGAGTTTCCCCTCAATTTCTACACAAGAAGTTATAGCCAGTAACCAAAGCAACCCTTGAATTAAATCTTTGTAGCTTCTTATTACTCAGGATGAAAGGTGCTCTGTGCACTCGCAAGAATAACCAGGAAAAAGTGAATCCAGCCCCGCATCTGTGTGTGGAGAGGGTGGCCACCGTGTGTCATCCTCACAGAACACTCTTGGCCATCTCCCTGTGTGAGGGAGGACTCGTGGTCACAGCCCTCCCTGCACCCCAGTGTCTGGGTCCACCCTTGCACATAATTGGCGCTCCACGGACTCCTCAAAGCAAGCATGGCCTCTACCCTCCTAGCGGTAGCTGCACCAGGAGATCAGACCACCGGCGTGAGCAGAGCAGAGACATTTTAGGGAGAAGTAGTGTCCGTTTTGTCTGAGTGGCCAGAAGATCAAAATGATTTTCCTTAGCTGCCACCTCATTTCTGCTGGAAAGATGGGCCCCAGATTTGTTTTGTCTTCCCTTTGGTATGAGTATGTTTCTCTGTTCCTTGCATGCTCTGTGGTGGTGTGCTGGTCTCGTTTTGCTGTTTCAATCCTTGTAGACCTAACGAGATACTTCTGAAAAAATGGCAACACTAAATCTGCTGCTCAAGCTCAGCTTTGCTCTAAGGGATGGCAGACCGTCCACATTCCACATGCTGTGTTTGTAGGGAAACTGGAGAGCTTCCAGTGCAATTAGAACCAGCGTACAGTTTCAAGGTCTTGACTCTCTCAAGAACCTTCCAATTTTCTGTCGCTTTGGAATAGCCAAGATGACCTGTGGCCAGCGTCCACATGAGGATACTAACCCTGGCAGATTACAGAGCCCCTGGGAGGAATTCCCCTGGGCCCAGCCAGCCTCAGGACCACATGGCCTTTCAAGATAAAAGCCTACTGCACAGTCCTCCTGAAATCTGTGACGAGCGTCAGTGTAGACAGACAATTGGGGGTATTCAGAGGGAAGCTGGGCTCCTACAAATGGGGTCCCCACAGTCATGTTCAGAGTGAGTGCTGGAGCCTTCTGGAGACCAAAGCAGTAGGTTGTGCATACCTGGACACACTGAAACTGGAGTGGCTGTGCAATGGTATCAATTCTATGGCCTTTGTGTTATTACAACCTGGGAGTGCAGGGGTGTGGTGGGGAGAGGGAAGGTGCTCCAGCTTGGGGTGTTGCTGTGGTGGTGAGGGATGAGGGCCCCTTCGGGAGATTAAGGCTGGGCAGAGCTGTGCAGGGACAGAGCTGTGGATATGGGGGATGGCTGACCAGGCATGTGGAGAGACCCTAGTAGGACCTGGCCCTCTGTCACATAAAGATCACATATTTCTTTGAACATCTACATTGAACAACTCACTTTTCATTTAATTTTTTGTACCTGAATTTTCCTGTGTTACAAAATTATATAATTTTGAGGCCAGGTAATCTAACCTCTTAGCATCTTGTGCATTTTAGTAATAAATATTTGCTGAATGTATGCATAACAAATAAGATTGAATTAGTAGGTTACTCCAAGTGAGATGGATGAGATTCAATGTAGGTTTCAACAAAGGGTCCAATGTTAAGATTACAGTTAAAGTGGCCTTTATGGGATGAAGAAGGGAGGCAAGAGGAGCCACTTGGGTTTTGCAGTTGACTAAGGAAGACGATCTATGTGAGGCCTTCCAGTTGTTCTCTGTAACTGTCAAAGGAGGAGGAATCATGAATTCCTTTAGACTCGTGCTCCTGCACATTTGCTCTGTCGTTCGCTGATAAGGGCATGTGAGAGATTCAGGATGTGCAGAGACCCACAGAAACAAACACTTGAAGTACCGGAGAGGGTGGCACGAATGCTTCCAAGGGGCAGGGAGAAGCCAGATGCAGGCAGCAGGTGTGTGGGATATATCCTGGAACTGGTTGCTATAGCGACAGAGAGGGCCAAGGGCCAGGGACCACTGTTGCCCTCCTCCATCGGATCTGATCGTGATGGTGTTCTGGACCCCCTCCTGAGAATACTGTGCTGTGTCTGAACTCTGGGCCAGGATGCTCCTGGGACCGTTCCTGGAAAGTCCACAAGTTGTGTGCACGGACAGAGGGGACACCGCGCAGGGCTCGAGCTTCATGCTCTCCATCTCCTCCTCAGTTCCACCTTAGAGTCTGAGAAGCGCCCAACCCAGATATCCCTCACTGCTGTGGAGAGGGATTATTTATCCTGAATTGCCCTCGACTCCCAGTGTAGATGAAGCAGCTTGAATCCTTCTGTGAGTGCAACCGTGCTTTATGATGTTACAGGCAATTCTTGAAGTTTGTAACATTTTGCAAAGTCTGTAGTAGCTCAGGGTGGGTAGCAAGGACGCATGTATCTGAGCCCCATCTGTCATGTCAACAAGTGATGAGGCCAAATTTGTAATTTAGTTTCTAAAGTCTAATAACCACCAAATGTTCGACCAGACCCCCTTGGCTAGTCCCCGAACAGCAGGGACATGCAAATGTAATTGAACAAGAAAGAAGGGTTTCCACATTGCCGTAAAAAATCAACTTTTCCCATCTTTATTCTCAAGAAAGATCTCTCTGACATATTACACGATTCACTTTTTCCCAAGATCCTGAACCTCCATCAGACACACACATGTGCATGTCTGCAGACAAACAGAGGCGCACACGCATGTGAGCATGAGTCAGCAAAATAATGGTGTCATAGAAGTCACTCCTCCTGAAGATGCAGGGACGTCCACATGGTCTAAAGAGTAACGGTGGGGGCATAAATCTGAGGCAAATTAACCTGGGAACAGCTGAGATGCCCTTACTTGTTGCTATTTAGTGTTTATTTATATATTTTGTTTTCAGAGCAGTTTTATATTTACAGAAAAATTGAGCAGACATTAAAGAGAGCTCCCATGTACTCCTCTCACCAGTTTACACGAGGTTTCCCCTGTTATCGACACCTTGCCCTTGTGGCACATCCCTACGGCTTACGCTAGAGACCATCTTTCTGGCCCACATTCGTTGAGTCTTGACAAATGCATATGGCGGCATGAATCTGCCATTCCAGTGATGCACAGAAGGGTCTCCTTGTCCTAGAGCCCCCTTTCATTTACTCCTCTAGCATTTTTATTTTGTGTCTGAGATTGATTCTCTTTGTCTCTGAAGAACTTTCAAAACTTCTTACAGGACCGGTCTCTGGACACAAATTCCTTTTTTTTTTTTTTTTTTTTTGGTACTGGAGACTGAACTAAGGGGCATTCCACCTCTGAGCTACAGCCCTTTTTATTTTTTATTTTGAAACAGGGTCTTGCTAAATTGCTGAGGCTGGCCCCAAACCTGCAATCCTCTTGTCTCAGCCTCCCAAGTACTGGGATTACAGGTGTGCACCACCACACCCTGCAATTCCTTCCTTTTTGTGTGTCTGAGAAAGTCGGCCTCTCTCCTTCATGTCTGAAGGATAAGGTTGCTGGGTAGGAGTTCTGTCAGCACATTAATCCTCTTGCTCTGCCCTCCTCTTGCAGGATGCGTCAATAGCAGCCTGGCGGGATTCTCATCCTTGTTCCGCTCCAGGTTAACGGGAATGTTATCCTCTGGACATTTTTAAGATTTCCTGTTTGTCTTTGGGTTTTGGATGTTGGAATATGAATGTAAAGCTATGGTTTGGTGTCTATCGTTAAATTTGGAAATTTCTCAGCCAATAATTGCTACCTTATTTTTTGTTCCCTTTTCTTTTTTTGTTCTTCTGACACTCACATCCCACATATGTTTACTTTCATGACTGTATGGCCATTGTGACTATTCTGTTGTTTATCCCATTCTTTCCTCCTGGCTTTGCTGTGAGGGGGTTTCTACTGACTCCTTAAGCTCAGTGAATCTCTCATCAGCGATGTCCAGACTCCCAATGCGCCTGTCCAGAGCACCCGTCATTGCCGCTACAGTCGAGTCCTGGTGTTTCCTCTGGACTCTTCCTCAGAGTTCCCACTTACATTACCCTCTGTTCTTGTGTGTTGTCCGTTTTTCCCATTAGAGCACTCAGCTTATTGATCATAGTTGTTTTAAATTATTGGTCTGGTAATTCCAAAATTTGTGACATGTTAGTAGCATTTCTTTTTTTTCTTTTTTTTTCTTTTTTCTTTCTGTTTGGTATTGGGGATTGAACCCCAGGCATTCTACCTCTGAGCTACATTCCCACCATTTTTGTTTTTCATTTTGAAACAGGGTCTTGCTAAGTTGCTGAGGGTCTCGCTAGGCTGCTGAGGCTGTCCTCAAACCTGCAATCTTTCTGTCTTAGCTTCTCAAGTACTGAAATTACAGGTGTGTACCACCATGCTTGGCTCAAGTAGTATTTCTATACACTAGCAACAAAATGTCTGAAAAAGGAATTAAGAAGACAATTCCATTTACAATAGCACCAAAACCACAAAATCCAATAGGAGTAAACTTAAGAAAGTTTTATACTGAAAACTATAAAATGTTAATAAAAGAAACAAGACACAACTAAATTAACAGATATCCCATGTTCATGAATCAGAGGAATTAATATTTTTAAAATGTCTATGCTACCCAAAGCAAGCTACAGGTCCAATGAATTTTTATCAAAATATCAATGTCATTCTTCATGGACACAGAAAAGACAATACTAAAATTGGTATGGAAGCACAGAAGATTCTGAATAACTAGAGCAATGGGACCATAAAGGACCCAGCCATATCTGGTGCAGATGCTGGCCTGCATCTCTTCAGACCATGTGCTTCAGTTTCTCTTACATGTATGTGCCTTGTGCTTCTGCTGGAAGTCAGAAACTATGTGCTGGATTAAAGAAAGAGAGGAAAAGGCCTTCACTGTGCTGCTGCACCTCACCCAGCCTGGGAGCCTGGCACTCACTGTGCACTGTAGCGCAGGCATCAGAGGTAAGTCTCCCCTCAGACCCTCCTGCTCTGGGTTTTGGTAGAGACTACTTAAACAGCCTGAGATGTGCAGGCTTCCCGTTGTAATCCCTGTCACTATGCAGGGATATATGGATAAAGTAGTGAGATGGGGAGGCTGTTTTATAGTCCTGTGATTAGGTCTCCATCACTTAGTAAGCCTGCATCCTTGGACCATGACCTCCTTCAGCACTGCCCCCTCAGGTGGTTCAGGAGCCTGGAGGACCCAGCAGGGCTTGCCCTTACCCAGGGGTCAGGTTGGGATGTGCCAGTGGGATGGACTCCATGCCCTGCAGTAGAGGCTCTGGGCTGCAGAAGTCCCCCTGCTGGGAGCAAGGAGTTTCCTTGGGCTCCATCTGGAACCTGGTAGGGCTCCCTGCCCATGGCTAGGCCCTAGGGGCCTCGTCTCTCAGCTCAGTGACTTCCACCCCTTAGGCAGTGCTTCCTGGATCTGCAATCTGTCTCTCCAGTTATTGGGGTGGCAGCTTGCCCTTGGACCTCGATTCCCTGGTAGGTCTAAGGAGACTCTTTGCTTTGCAGTTTGTTCAGCTCTTTCTTGTAAGGATGGGCTGGCAATGGCCAAGTCTTGAGCATGCTGGACTGGAAATCAGGAGTGTTGCTTTTTCTTTTCCTCTACACTGGCAAAGATTCTTAAAGTCTGCAGTACCACCCCAGGGGGCAGAGGAGGCTCTGGGCAGATCCAAGGGGCTGGTAGTAGCCTTGGGTGCAATTATGGGGCATTGAATAGAAATAAAGGGGGGTGTGAAAGTGCCCAGGAGGGCACTGAGTAATTTTTTTTTCTATAAATGGGGCTGTAAGCCACTAAGTTTGGGAATCTATGCAGTCTAAAGCCTACATTTCCAAATGTACGCTTAAAATTACTCACTGGTATTAATCTGTCCACTTCCCAGTTTTTGAAAGAAATATTTTAAGTGGTTTGGTCCATCATGGAGTTTTGCTTTGTAATAAATAATTTATTTTCAGAGACAATATGCAATATGATTTTCTAGATATTTGCATTACCCTAAAGATCTTAACCATTCTCAGATATACTACTGAGTTTTAGGTTCCCCCACCAAACATTTGTCAATCTTAATATTGCCAAACATCTGGAAGCATTTTTAAATACATAGATCAAGTTTCTGGTCTGAGAATAATAAGCGAGGTGGGAGGCTGGTGGACTCACTCTGAGCTATTCCTCCATACCTCTGCAAGCCAGACTGCCCTTCCACATGCACTGCACAGGCTCAGAGCAGCACACGAGCAAGCACCTTCCAAGGAAAAGTGGCATTGAGATTTCATTTCATAAGAAGTGGATGTCTATTAAGGAAAGAATTAAACATATAAAGGTTCAATCACAAGGAAGAGTATATGAATTCAGTGCAAGGGTAGTCAGTACCCTGTGCAAGGGCCAGATGTGCAAAGGCAGCCCAGCCTGCAGCCTCTGGAGAGCTCACAGCCTCTGGATGCCAGTGCTTCTGCTGCACCTGGGGCCCAAGGCTCTGACTTTCCCACATAATGACAGCCTTGTCAATCGCATCCACTCTGGAGGGAAGAGACCAAACACATTGGTAATGAAAGATTCATTCTAGGACTGTGATTGGAAGCCATGCAGCTGAGACTCTTGAAAGGACTGGTGAAGTGCTCTTGTCCTCTGCCCCATCATGAAACAAGGAGGCATCGTGGAAAGCTGCCCAGTCCAGGGCTCAGGGTGAGGGTCCCACCCTCTCTCCAAGTCCCTGCCCCTTGGAGATGGTTTCAGGGAGCTCTGCACCCCTGGCATCCTTCCATTCTCTGTGGGACTTTTGATTTCCCCTTGTGTGCTAGAGAGAGAAAAGCCACGCAGTAATTGGAGGCACGGAGGAGACCCCAGGGCGAAGCCCACCTCAGCAAGTGTGCTATTCATCAACGTTGTCCATCAGCCTAAGTAACACGTATGTATCACACTCCCACCTCTTGATGAGGGAAGGCTGAGCACAGTAGAGCAGTCACTGGTGAATTTCAAGAAGTAACTCTACGAATCCGGGCTGAAAGTACTGACTTCTGTGTCAATGGACACAGAGAATCTCTGCAGGATGTAGGTGCTTCTCTTCTGCCCGTATGTCTGTTGAATGATTGTTTCTTATGTAGCAGTGTCTCTAACTCCAGAGATAAAGGAGTCACTCAGGGGGACTGGCATGAAACTCCACCTTGCATCTCCCTTAAAACACCTCTTGCCTTATTACAAACATGGTGTCACAACTTGAATTACTTCTCTTTATGTCTGAAGTATGAATAGATTCCAGAGAACTTTCAAGGAATTGAAGATTACAAGTAGTTTCAGGCTTCCAAATTCTGTTAGAAACCCTGCTTACCTTCTAGCACTTGGCTGGTAATGAGGGATACAGTGAACTGTCCAGCTAGAATATGAAATTCTCCAAAATTCAAGGCATCACTACCGCACAAACAGCTTTCTAAGTTCCCCTTCGCTGTTCCCAGCCAGTCTCAGTGATGTCATGATGCTAGAGGCTCAGGCCGAGCGGCTCCGCGCACCAGCAGACGGCACATCTGTGCCTACTGTGGCGCATGGCTCCTCGGCTCAGAAGCTCAGTCACCAGGTTCTAAATAGAGGCCGAACCAACTGGGACTTCCTGCGTCAAGCAGCTCTGTTTAGAGTTGTTTTGCTTCTACTCCGCCCCCTTAATCAAGCGGATACTGTGGATATTTTGGGTTATGTGAGCAAGTGCCTGTGAATAGATGCAAAATCTTCCAGTTTTCAAAGATTTTTGTGTTTCTTTGTGAATGTCTACATGACAGTCACCAAGCACAGTTGAAAGGAATAACTCGGCTTGTGAAGGCACAAAAGGTTTTGCTAGGAATAGAAGGCAGACGGATGCGCAGCCTCCCGCCAAGGGACCTCACCAGGCCCTGGGAGCAGGTGCCTCTGATGAGTAAATCTCAAGTGATCGTAATACTCTTGGTGTAACTTCTTGCATCAAGCATTTCTTTTTTTAGGAAAAATACTATGTAGCTCAAAATCAGAACGTGTCCGAGTCGCTGTCCTGCCCGCAGGTCTCTGCGAGCCCCTCTTGGCAGCTAGGAGTCCTGCAGAGCCAGTGTCTGTACCTATAGGAAGGCTCTCCCCTCCCACTCTACCCTCACCGCTGTCTAGAGACATGGAGGGGAAATACACCTGTGAAATTGGCAATGCTAACTCACACGAAATGCACAAGGAAGATGATGGCTGCCTTGTTTTACTCTGAAACTAATGCTGTGTTTCACAAGATGGGCATCTCCTGGTGGAGACTGCATTTACCACCTCATGTGCTCCAGGGAGAAAGACCCCAGTGGCACCCCACTATCGCTGATGGCCCCGCACCAGCACTGCAGGCGGTGGGCTGAGCACAGACACGTCCTGGGGTCCCCCAGAGTGGGCCGGAGGTGGGGAGACACATCTCCCAACCCTGTTCTGGAGCTGTTCTTCCTGTCGTCAGCTGAATAGAGTCTATTTTTCTTTTTCTGTCACAGTTTTGCTATCTGCTATGCATATATAAATAAAGCGAAATCTCCGTCTGTTAGTTAACATTTAAAAATACATGGAAATAGCTGGTTAGATTTTCCCTAAATTAGGATTGTGAATTTTGTGTGCTATGACTAAAACAGCAGTCCCTGCATCCATGCCTATATCGGCCCTGAAGAGGACTGGGGTGCCCCAGGAAGATGCCCAAGTCGTCCTCCAGGGACGGGATGGACATGCATGCCTCTCTGCAGTCCTCGTACCTTGTGGTCCTTTCTCATGATCTTCTGGGATGAGGAGAATGCAGAACTCACTAGAATCCATGCCCCGTGGGCTCTGGCTCCAGGATGGGACCCTTCCCATCCTCCAGGCGGATCCACATGAGGCTGGACAGCTCTTTATATTCAGAGATTCCCTCAAGAGATCCCCACTCACTGAGAGTTCTCCCAGCTCCCGAGGAAAGGGGGCCGGCTTGTTGGTCCTAAGAACAATCTCCCATGCGTGTGTTTCTCCCCCGCTTCCACTCTCACGGGCAATGAAGTCAAAGGCCTGTGTGGAGACACCAGGTCAATCTTCTGCGTCGTGTTCTCTTAGGGAGCAAGCTGGACACGCAGGCCCTGCTACTCGACTTCCCTTGGGATTTGGCTGTTTAAGACAAACTTAAAAATCTTAAGTTTTATCTATTCCATGAGCCCAGAGCTGAGTTAGTTCTATGGGAGTGTGGAGACCCCGAGATCCCGGGACCTGTGATGGCAACGAGCCACACCTTTCATTGTCTCACTGCAAGATGTTCTACAAGACTCAGTAACAGACAAGCCCTGGACTCCGAGAAGTTCTGACCAGACTCGGCATGAGAAGACGCTGTCTGCTAAGCAGGGGGCTGGGTCCAGCATCACAAGGGCCCTGGCGAGGACAGAGAGGCCACGTCTCTTGAGCACAGTCCCAGGTCTCAGGCACAGAACCACAGCTACTTTAATCTTCACAACATTCCCTGGAGGCCAGCGGGCACTGATTTTCTTTATAGACAAGGGACCTGAGGCATGGCCAGGGTGGCAGAGCCAAGAACCTCCCGCTGTGATCTGGAGAGCCCCCAGCCCCTGTCCTTTGCTCAGGATTCCAGCATGCCTGGCTTCTTCCCCACCACATCAGATTAAAAAGAGCAAGAGGACGTACTTAGACCCAGGGTGCAGCTGGAAGGAGCTGTAGGTCCACAGACTGTGAGGGGTGGAGAACCTCTACCTCCCTGAAGTCGACCTCCCAGAGCTATGTTTCCATGGCAGCTGAGGTCTGCACGAGGTGGACGGAGCCCTAAGGACCCATGAGGGTCCGGCTGCATCCAGGAGGACAAGGGGTGCCTTGGAAGGGAAGCAGGGACCAGGCAGTTCCCAGAGGCACTAGCAGAGGCCAGGGATCCTTGTGGGTTGTGTAGGGGTCACTGTAAGCCCAAAGGTGAGACGGCTCCAAACAGTGTTGTTTGGAAGCAGAAAGGAGGCCCTGAGAGAGGCGGGCCAGGTCCCAGCCCAAGGAGGACAGGGATCTGGGAGCCTGTGTCCAGAGTCTGTGGGGAGATGTGCTCCTGCTGGACAGATGGGCTGAGCCAGGGCCCTGTGGAGGGCAACCCTGAGGAGATGGGGTGGCCATTCACCGACCTGCAGCAAAGATCTGCCAGTCAGTGCTCGGTACTGTAACAAATACCTGAGGTCAGCCACAAACAGAAAGCAAAGGTCTGTCTGGGCTCCTGGCGTTGGAGGCTCCAGTCCATGATCTGCCTGTTGCTTCAGCCCATCACTGCAGGAGCATGTGGCCAAGTAAGCTGTTCAACGCATGGCTGGGATAGGAAAGAGGAAGAGACCAGGGTCCCACAATCCCCTGCCAGGCACACCCCCAGTGACCTGAAGCCTCCACTCCCAATAGCGCCAGACTGGGAACCAGGCCTTTGGCACATGGGCCTTTGCAGACATTCCAGAGACAAGCCATACTTGCTCCCAGTGCCCCATCACCAGCTCCTGCTGTGTGAGCTAGCTGTGTGCAGGTGGATCCTTCTTGCATTTGTGAGCTGGTGGAGTGGGGGGCAGGAGTGAAGAAGCACTGCCCATCTCTGGCATGGGGCATCTGAGCAGACGCAGGCTGAGACGGGGGCCAGAAAGGATTCCTGGGAGCTGGAGAGCAGAGGTCACCCACTGTCCATATGTCTATGGTGGCTGTGCATGGCATCCGCAGTGCTGCCCTGCCTGGAGCCCAGCACAGACCTCAGCCCTGGGGGCCACACTCGTGGCTCTGGCTGGAAGGGGCCATGCTTGCCGAGGAGATGCTGCCCATTCTGCATCTCTGGGCGCTTTTCCAGCTGTGCCCGTGGCCTGGGGGACGGGAAGTGACAGGGTAGTTGACAACAGACAGAGATGGAGTTCAGGGGTTCAGTCCCTGCCCGAGGCCACACGGGTATTTGACGGCAGGACTGGGTTCACAGCCAAAGTCCACATCGTTTTACCCGTGTTATCTTTACATCACACTTCCCTGCCTGCTTGAGAGGAGACAAGTGGAAATCCCTCCTTTAAAGCTGTGAATACCCTCCCCATAAACCTGCTTTTAGGAAAACCAAACTCCTCCAGCCTCACAATGTCTGTCTTTTAATGGAATGCATGTGGGCTGAGGGGCCTTCCGTTCACAGACTCCGGAGGGGCTGGATAGCAGCTGGGGAGGCCCTGCTGGGAGCACCCTCCTCTGACCTGAGGGCTTGGCTCTGCTCCTCCGTCAGGACGGGCTCAGGTTAACGTTCCGGGGTGAACTGGCCCAGAGCGCACACTGGAAGAGATCAATTTACTCATGAACTTGCAAACGGGCCGATGTCAGAGCCCAGGAATGGCCTACGGGTTTGCAGGCTGGCTCAGCCTAAGCTCACTGTCAACACACCCAGGCTGGGAATCCATTGAGAACAAGCACCCTCTGTCTCCTGGTCAGGGCGGAAGAGAAACCGGTGCAGGAGGGGCCTCTGCCACCCCAGAGCCCGAGGCACAGGTGCACAGAGGCCCTGCTGGAGGAACAGGGAACCGGTGCATATAGAAGGGGAATGGCTCAGGTTCTGGAAAGCTGCTAAGACAGAGGCTATCTGGCTTTCTGGTTCTAGAGAATGTCTGCTCTTGACAGGGGTGACTGAGTTACATGACACTTGTTTTTAAGAGGTTTCTTAGTACATATCATGCTAATGTGCTTTTAAAAATCAACTCTTGGGAGTATTTGTATGAAACAGAGGCTAGATCCAGCCTCCGGATCCTGTGGGGCTCAGTCCGTGGGCTGTCTCCTGTGCTCAGCGGCTTCCTACAGCAGTAGAGCAGAGTTGCGGCAGGGTGAGTCAGGAAGTCAGAGGCGGCTGCCGCCTGGACATTTAGAAAACACTCTGCTAACCCTGAGTAAAGGACATGTTTGCTGTGCAAACGTATCTGGTGGTACGACCGGTACCAGGTGAGATGTAACCCGACTAGATTCAGCGCATGATCAAAACTGTGGTGGTCAGTGGTGACACTACCTCAGCCCATCCTCGTGGCCTCTCAGCTGAGAACTGTCAGGTGAGAGGGTAGGAGGCTCATTCCTGTTCAGCGTGAGATGGTGACACCAGGGATTTTCAGAGAAGGCTTCCACAGGAAAACCGACCCAGGACAGTATAAGCTCCTCACAGCAGCTCAGCTATCAGATGGAAGTTAGAGCTCTCCAAATGTCCACAGCAGGGAGGACAGACACATCAGTCATACAGTGGAATATTACAGGACCATCAAAGGAGCTGCACTTGGGTGGCCATTCACCCACCTCCCAACCTTGTGGATTGAGTGGTCATGACAAGCTGAGAAAACCTAACACTATTCATGTCAACATCTTGTCACATATATAGTCAAAGCACAGAGCACTTTCTACAGTGGGTACTCAGCATATTCAAAACACAGTGCCCATCTCTGGGGAAGAAATGTCAGGAAAGAATTGGGGGGATACGTGAGCATCAATGTGGCTTTGTTTTCTTAAAAAGTACAGTCAGGAAAATATGCTAAGCTTTTTTGTATTTGTTTCTATTTTTTCAAATAGCTTGTATATAAAATGATTCCCTGAAGATTTAAAAGTGCTATAAACATTCTCTAAATAAAAAGGAGAAATAATGTATTAAATTGATAATGTTCTAGACCTATAGGAATTTGTTTTCTTGTCATGCTTCTATAACTAATTGATTTATTTTATCTTCTGTTTTGCATGTACCTGATTACTATTGGTAACAGACTATTTTATGCCTTCTGGTAAATCCCATTTACACCAACTAATGTACTGCAGTCTGGCAGAGCAACATGAATAGTTACAAGGAAATGGGGGCAGGGAGGTCAAGAGTGGGTGCAGAGGTAGGTGGGCTGGCCAGCTTCCTCCACAGGCAGCACACACCCACTGGCCTGGTGGCTCAGTGTGAGTGTGAGTGAGTGAGTGTGTGTGGGGGGGCCCAGGCATCAGCTCTCCATGTGTGGACATGAGGACTGACCCTACTGAAGCCTGTCAGCAGGCCAACCCAGGTCCTGGCCCTGCAGACAGATCGAGCCCCAAGCCAGAGGGCTGTGTGACTTGGCAGCCAGACAGTGTGACCTGGTGTAATCAGACCCTTTCAGGAACGTGTGGGAACTCTGCTGCCCAGAATTTAGAGAGGCTGTACAGCACGCACTGGGTCCTAGGAGGACCCAGCGCATGGGCCTGCATTCTGAAAAACCAGCCTTGGAAAGCACCACGTGTGGCTCTCATGAGCTCCCTGTGTTTCCCTCCCGTTTTCCGGAGCACGTGGCCTCAGGGAGTTTTGCACAAATATCCTGACTAAGATGACATAGAAATTATCATAAAACATTGAGAGACTTCAGACCTATGTACCTCATGTGCTTCTATTGAAAAAAAGTATATATCAAAGTTACAATTACAGAGAAAAAAATAAATCAAAACACAACAGTAATCAGGACAAAATTACTGGTAACATTTTGTTTCCTTCTTCACATATGCACCAGATTTTTCAGAAACAAGAAATGGTAGTATACATACTGTTTTGTGCATCTTGATAACAGTACACTAGGAGTGACATTCGTTGTCACTAAACATTCCTCTACAACGTCACTTACGGAGGCCACAGAGCACTGCAGCATATAAGCCAATCAATGCCTGCTATTTCTTACTCTGGCCAATTGTCACATTATTTCAGAAGACCATTCCACACACACTCACTCACTCACACTCACACTGGGCCACCAGGCCAGTGGGTGTGTGCTCTGTGGAGGAGGCTGGCCAGCCCACCTACCTCCGCACCCACTCTTGACATAAATCTTTGTGTTCATCATTTATTATTTTATCACCCTAAATTTCAGAAAATTAAATGGCTAGAATGAACGATAGGAACATTTTGTCTTTTGTAGTGCATATCTGTGCTGTAGACAACAGTATCAGGGTCACACTGAGAAATGGGTATTTTAAGGCCTTTACAACGATGGAGTAGACTATCGTTTCTTTAATCTGACACCTGGGATCACTTCTTATATATAACAATTTTTTTCCACATCTATTGGTTATTTGTATTTCTTCTTTGCCAAAGTCTGTTCATATCTTTGACAACCTCTCTCTTTCTCTCTCTCTTGCTGGGGAACAGACCCAGGGCCTTGCACATGTTAGTCACTGGTATAGTTAGATATAGAATGGCCCCTTGAAGAGCTCATAAATTGGTGTTTGGAGTTGATGTAATTGAGTCATGAGGGTTGTAATCCCAGTAGTGGTGGTGGGTGGTGGCCAAAGCTAGTAGGGTGTGACTGGTGAAGGTGGGTCCCTGGGGGTGCCGCCTTGGGGATTATATATGGTTCCTCCTCCCCCTGATCTCGCTTTTGCTTCTGATCTCCATGATGTGAGGAGCACAGCCCATTTGCTTTTCCTGTCTCTGCTTCCCACCGCCATCTCCTGAGATCCACAGTCCCGGGCCTCACATGGACTGAACCCAAAAATTGTAAGCTAATAAATCTTTCTTCCTCTAAGTTACATGGTCAATTCTTTTAGCTTATGGCTGTGAAAATACTGATGAATATAGAAAATGGTACCAGAGCAGTGGGATCATGGTTATATTTAAGTCTGACCATGTGGATTGTGACTCTTTGGAACTGTTTTGTGAGAGGAAATTGGAAGGGCCAAATGTGGTTAGAAAGAAAGGTGGATGGTAGACTGTGCTCAGGAGATTTGGGAGGGCAAAGAGGACTCTGTAGGAAAATAGAGTCAAGGTCATGTGTGTTACACTTTGGCAAAGAACTTATCTACATTTTGCCTGTGTTCTGAAACTTTGTGTGAGGCTGAATTTAAAGACGATGGGATAAATAAACTGGTGGAGGAAATATTAAAACAGCAAAGTATCCAAATTGCTTTATGGATGGGTACTGATATCCACATTCAGCAAATTGTACACAAAAAGTGAAACAGAGAGACTTTATAGATTTGCAGTTTGGCCAGAAAGGCATGTGTAAAACTGGGGCCCAGAGAGGTGGTGCTGTGAAAGTAAGATGGCTGAAGGGAGGTCAAATGCTTTGATTAGGAATAAAGAAAGGACTGTGGCCTTGCTAGAGGCAGGCCCAGAATCCCCTATGATGGGGATGGGCTCTGCCTTGGTCAAGATGGAGACTATCCCAGTAGCAATGATTGAAGAGGGCATGACTACCTTTTCTGTTGGTGATCCATCTCGGAGCCCACATATTGCTGGCTTTGCTAGAAAAAGCAGGCCATGGAGGCTTCCTCCCAGATTTCAAAGGAAGGCCTGGGAAATCAGGCAATGTGTGGCAGGGTCAGAATCCCAGCAAGCAGGCCCAAATGGGGCAATTTGTGAAGCTGTGAGGGTGAAGCCAAGGTTGCAAGAAAAAATAAACATGGTTTAAAAATGCCAGAAACATGGAACAACCATGAAGAAAGGCTGCTAGTTGTGAGCCATGGAGCCAGTCTAGAAGAGCCAGTATGCCTCCCATTGCAATCAACCCAGCCATGGGGGTGGGGCTACCAAGGCCCCTTGGAGATTACTTCTCACCACCATGTACCCCGAATGCCAGAACTGGAGTTCCAGGATCAAATGCTTGCCCTCCTGGATTTCGTTATTGTTTTGGTCCCATTTTTTTCTTTCTATGACCCCATTCCTCCCTTTGGGAATGCAAATGTTTACTCTTTACCGTTGTATGTTGGATGCATGTAACTTTTTTTTTAATCTTCATTGTCTTGTATAGGGGCTCACAAGGGTTCACCTTGAGTCTCAGAGGAGATTTTGGACTTTGGGACTTTTCAGTGATGCTGGAACTGTTAAGACTGTGGGAACTCTGGGAATGGACTAAATACATTTCACATTCTGAACTGGGCATGAGCTCTTCAGACACCAGGGCGAAATGTTATAGTTAGAAATAGAATGGCTCCTTGAAGAGCTCATAAATTGCTGTTTGGAGTAATTGATGTAATTGAGTCATGAGGGTTATAATCCCAGCAGTGGATAAATCCATTGTAATGAATTTATCTGGGTGATAGCCTAGGCCGGTAGAGTGTGTGGCTGGAGAAGGTAGGTCCCTGGGGGTGTGGCCTTGGGGATTATATATGGTTACTCCTCCTCCTGATCTCTCTCTTGCTTCCAGCCTCCATGATGTGAGGAGCACAGCCCATATGATTTCTCTCTCTCTACTTCTCACCACCATGCCCTGAAATCTGCGGTCCCCAGCCTCACATGCACTGAACCCTGAAACTGTGAGCTAATAAATCTTCCTTCCTCTAAGTCACGTGGTCAATTCTTTTAGATTATGGCTGTGAAAATGCTGACGAATACAGTCACACACTGTACTAGGGAGCGGCACCCTCAGCCAATTTCTTTTTTTTTTTTTTGTGGTACGGGGATTGAACCCAGGCGTATTCTACCTCTGCGCTACACCCCCGGCCCTATTTTTTATACTTTATTTTGAAACCAGGTCTCACGAAGTTGCGGAGGGCCTCACTAAGTATAGAGAGAGAGACAGAGAGAGAGAGAGAGAGAGAGAGAGAGAGAGAGAGACAGGGAGAGAGAGAGAGAAAGAGAGAGCTGAGGCTGGCCACGAACCCGGATCCTCTGGTCTCTGCCTCCCAAAGTACTGGGATTACAAGCGTGCGCCACCACGCCCGGCAGCCAATTTCTTTAAGTCAATAAAAATTTTAAAATATTGGTATTATTCTAAAATCAATGTATTGTGTTAATTAGGAAACATTTAAATAGACTTTTTATCTAGGAATAATAGTGGCTTCTCAAATCTGTATCTTCCCAGATCATCTCCACAAATACAAAATCATAAAATAAATCTCTCGACATACTAGATGACAGAAGCTGCTCAAATTTAAAGTTACCTGTAAATAAAGAAGAAAGAGAAACCCCAGAATAATATCCTTCGCTCCTTCCACAAGGTTTTAAAAACCTGCAGAAGAGAAAGAAGATAGGGAACACTAGGGTTCAGACAAAGGTAAAATCGCCAGTACAATGAGGAAAATCACCCAGCATTGGAGTACAAGAAGGTGCTGGGCCTTCCGCAGAGGTGACCATGGAGGAGGGACCTCCAAGTGGCCAGGTGGCTGTGCCCAGAGGCAGCAGCCTGTGGAACATGTTGCTCCTGGGAGGAGGAGCTGGAGGGGCAGAAGCATTCAGTGGGAAGGCTAAGGTCCCACATGATGAAGAAAATAAAATATCAGGGGAACCACAGAGCACTCCACCACACCAACAGAAATCCAGGAAGGCAGCACGCTTCACCCCACAGACAGAAGGGGATGCTGTTGAGCTAGCAATCCCAGGCACCACCCAGAACACCCAAATCCCTAAGGTGGTAGGACAAAATACATTCATTATGATGAAACCACTCCAATAAAATCAGTAGGCAAAACAGTAGCCACTTCTCCTTCATCCCCTCAAAATAAACTGAAGCCACAGAAAACTAACCTAGCATTCTAAATTAATTATCCTCAACAATTATTTGTGAGATATTAAAAATTCCAGCCACTGTAATTACAATGAAAAAATACAGAAAAATAAGAATGAAATACAGTAAGAATTAAATGAGAGTTTGTCTAATTTAGGAAAGAAATGGAAGAAAAATATCTCAGAGATAAAGAGCAAATTAAAATGTACCTATAGAAAATAGACTGAAGTGAAGATTTGACAGGTATATTGAATAAAGATGGGGAAATAGTCAAGACAAGGAAAATGAGATAATGAAGAAGTAAAAACAGTCATACAGAAAATGATTGAAACAACAAACATATAATTGGCATCCATGAAGTTAAAAAATGAAACTATGAAATAAAACAAATATTCAAAAACATAGTCTAAGAAAACTTTACAAAAAATACGAAAGTCATTAGCCTATGTATTAAAAGGTCCACAAGATGACCAGAAAAATTGACCCAGAATGGTCAATGACACAACTAGATTTCAAAGAAAAAGGAACTGTCCTCAAAGCCACCAGGTCAGAAGATGGAAAGGGCAGGCAGTCACGGAGCCAGGAACTGCTAGAAAGGCTTCCTTCCACAGTTGACCTGTGAGGAGCTCATAGGGTGGACAGAGTGCTCTCCAGGCATCCAGACCTGAGGCTGAGCAGCACGGGGGTGAGATAGAAAATGCCAAGTGAATGAGAAGTCAGTGTTTCTCAAAAAGTGCACGGCATGTGGGAGCATTGGTAGCAGTGATCAGAGGGAAACCTGCATGTGTGCATGTAGGTTTGCAGTCTGCAATCCCATGTCTGTATGTGTGCATGTAGGTTTGCAGTCTGCAATCCCATGTCTGCATGTGTGCATGTAGGTTTGCAGTCTGCAATCCCATGTCTGCATGTGTGCATGTAGGTTTGCAGTCTGCAATCCCATGTCTGCATGTGTGCATGTAGGTTTGCAGTCTGCAATCCCATGTCTGCATGTGTACATGTAGGTTTGCAGTCTGCAATCCCATGTCTGCATGTGTGCATGTAGGTTTGCAGTCT
>PVJS01021389.1:0-31556 GCA_004027185.1 Glis glis
ACGCAGGGGCGTTCTACCTCTGCGCTATGCCCCCGGCCCTATTTTTTATACTTTATTTTGAAACCGGGTCTCACAAAGTTGCAGAGGGCCTCACTAAGGAGAGAGAGAGAGAGAGAGAGAGAGACAGGGAGAGAGAGAGAGCGAGAGAGCGAGAGAGCGAGAGAGCGAGAGAGCTGAGGCTGGCCACGAACCCGGATCCTCCGGTCTCTGTCTCCCAAAGTACTGGGATTACAAGCGTGCACCACCACGCCCGGCATAAATACATTTTTAAAATACATACTTAGATTATGATCTTTTAGATTGTTTTTCTCTATATAAAATTCTGAGATAGGAGACCTCCTGCTTTTTTGTTGTTGTTGCTGTTGTTGAACTCAGTGATGTTCTACTTAAGAGCTATAGCCCCAGCCCTTTTTTATTTCTTATTTAGAAACAGGGTCTCACTAAATTGCTGAGGGTCTCACTAAATTGCTGAGGCTGTCCTGGAACCTGTGATCCTGTCTCAGCCTTCCAAGTACTGGGATTACAGGCATGCACCAACACCCCAGGCTGACCTCCTGCTTATTATAGCCCTGACTCTTATGCATTGTTTGTGATCATCTATTATAAATCCTGTTTTGGCGAGTTTTTGTCTGAGATCATCCCATGCTACCAAATGGGGAAGTTTAGAATTAACATCCTCCGGGGGCCCCAGAGGCACAACTGGGCCAGGCCTGGAATCACTTCTATTTTTTTTTTTTTTTTTGCAGTACCCGGAATTGAACCCAGGGGCATTTTACCTCCGCGCTACACCCCCAGCCCTATTTTTTTTATACTTTTATTTTGAAACTGGGTCTCATGAAGTTGCGGAGGGCCTCACTAGGTAGAGAGAGAGAGAGAGACAGAGAGAGAGAGAGACAGAGAGAGAGAGAGACAGAGAGAGAGAGAGAGAGAGAGAGCTGAGGCTGGCCGCGAACCCAGATCCTCCAGTCTCTGCCTCCCAAAGTACTGGGATTACAAGCGTGCGCCACCACGCCCGGCCCTGGGATCACTTCTAGACCTGACGTTTCCTGCAGGACCACGTAAGTTCAGACTGTACACCAATGAAAGCCACAGGGTTGGCATTTTTATTTCTCACAGAAGACTTGATTTTTCCCCAAAGAGAGTGAATAAACAGATTTGTCATCTTCTTGGCCTTGTTGCCTGGGATTTTTAGTACTGTTGGCTGGGACTGAAACTTTTGAGGGGTGTTAGCTTCATATAGGCACCTCAGTTCTGCTCCACTCTTCAGGAAGCTGTAAGAAGCCTCCTCCTGATCAGCATCAAAACCCTGGTCATCACCAAGTCAACACCGCTGCTCTATCCACCTGCCAAGGTTTTTGCAGCCTCGATTCTTATATTTATCAGTTTGTCTCCTCTCTCTCTCTCTCTCTCTCTCTCTCTCTCTCTCTCTTGTGTGTGTGATACTAGAGATTGAACCCAGGGGCATTCTACCTCCGAGCTACACTCCCAGCCCTATTTTATTTTTATTTTGAAACAGGGTATCACTAGATTGATGAAAGTCTCACTACCTACTGAGGCTGGCCTCAAACCTGTGACCCTGTCTCAGCCTCCCAAGTACTGGGATCACACGCGTGGGCCACCTCGCCTGGCTCCATGCCTTGTCTTCTGAGGAACCTCCATACTGACTGTGGTTACACTCATTTACAATCCCACCAACAGTGTATAAGCCTTCCCATTTCCCCACATCCTTGCCAGCATGTATTGTTGTTTGTGTTGATGACTGCCATTCTAACTGGTGTCAGATGAAATCTCAGTGTGGATTTGATTTGCATCTCCCTAATAGCTAATGAGGTTAACATTATTTTTCATATATTTGTTGGCCATTTGTTTTTCTTCTTTTTTTTTTTTTGTGGTACCAGGGATTGAACCCAGGGGTGTTCTACCCCGGAGCTACACCCCCGACCCTATTTTTTATCCTTTATTTTGAAACCGGGTCTCACAAAGTTGCAGAGGGCCTCACTAATTAACTGAGGCTGGCCGCGAACCAGGATCCTCCCGTCTCAGCCTCCCAAAGTACTGGGATTACAAGAGTGCGCCACCACGCCCGGCTTTGTTTTTCTTCTTTTGAGAAGTGTCTATTCAGTTCAATTGCCCATTTCTTGATTGGGTCATTTGGGTTTTTTTTTTTTTTTGGCCGTACTGGGAATTGAATCCAGGGGCACTCTGCCTCTGGGCTACACCCCCAGCCCTATTTTTTATTTTTTACTTTGAAATAGCGTCTCACTAAGTTGCGGAGGGCCCCACTAAGTAGCTGAGGCTGGCTGCGAACCCGGATCCTCCGGTCTCAGCCTCCCAAGTACTGGGATTACAAGCGTGCGCCACCACGCCTGGCTTGGGGATTTTTAGTGTTAAGTTTTTTGAGTTCTTTGTATATTCTAGACATTATTCCTCTATTCGAGGAGTAGCTTGCAAAGATTTTCTCACATTCTGTAGATTCTCTCTTCAGACTCTTCTGTCCTTTGCTGCACCGAAGCTTTTTAATTTGATGCCATATTATTCTTTGGTTCTTGGTTTTATTTCCTGAACTCTCTAAGGGTCTTATTGAGGAAGTACCTATATTTACCTACCAGGACCCATATGTTGGAGATTTGGTCCTGTGTTTTCTTCTAGTAATTTCTGGTCTAATTTCTGAGTTGTTGACCCATCTTGACTTTTGTGCAGAGTGAGAGATAGGGGTCTAATTTTATTCTTCAGTATATGGATATTCAGTTTTCCTAGCACCATTTGTTGAAAAGTATGTCTTTTCTCCAGTGTATGTTTTTGGCACCTTTGGCAAAAACCAATTGGCTAATAAAGAACAAAACCATGTCATTTGCAGAAAAATAAATGGAACTGGAGAACATTGTGTCAAGTGAGTTTAGCCAGTCACAGAAAGTGACTATGTTTTCATATGTTTTCTCTCATACATGGAAGCTAGGGAGAAATTGCAATACAAGAGGGACTCCAGATAAAGCAGAAGAAACCCCAGTGGAGTGATGGAGGGCTATAGCAGGGTGGAGAGGGAGGGAGGGAGACTTGAAGGAAACACTTCCGTCGATGCTATACACATGTGTGGAATGATCAATGGCAATCTCAATAACATGTACGGGGAGGTGGAGGGAGTGAGTGGGATCCAGGGGAAGCTCACAAAGTGCTGTGTGCAAGTATGTCTCTGTCACTAGAGCCCCATTATGATGTGTGGTTGCAATGCACCAATAGATGTATATTAGAAAATCAACTGGTTCTAAGAGTGAGGAATTGTCTCTATACCTTCTATTCTACTCCTTTTGTCTATGTGTCTGTTTTTGGGCCAGTACCATGCTGTTTTTGTTATCATAGCTCTGTAGCAGAATAAGAAATCAGGCATTGTGATGCTTCCCTCATTGCTCAGAGTCGCTTTGGTATTCCTAGTGCTTTGTTCTTCTATATGAATTTTATGACTTTTTTTTTAGCTCTGTGAAGAATGACATTGGTATTTTTATAGGAATTGCATTGAATCTGTAGATTGCTTTTTGGTAGTATGGCCATTTTGACAATATTTTGCCTATGCAAGAACATGGGGAGTTTTTCCATCTTCTAAAGTCTTCTTCAATTTCTTTCTTTAGTGCTCTATAGTTTTCGCTGTAGAGGTCTTTTCCTCCTTGGTTAGATTTATTACTAAGTATTTTTTCTTTATGAGGCTGTTGTGAATGGAATTGTTTTCTGGATTTCTTTTTCAACGGATTGGTGGTTGGCCTATAGAAGAGCTATTGATAGTGGGTTGTGGGGTTGGGCCAGTATAAGGGGGAATACACCAAGCAATGTGTGCATGTATGTTTGTATAACTTTGAATCTCTTTGTGATGTATAATGGCATCACACCAATAAAAGTATTAAACAAAAAAGGAAAAAAACTATGAATTTTTATAAGTTGATTTTGTATCTGGCTACTTTACTAAATTTGTTTATCAGCTCTAGAAGCCTTCTGGTGAGTGTTTTTGTTTGTTTGTGTTTAATTTTCTAAGTACAGGATCATGTCATGGGCACTATCAGCCCTGCATGGCAGGCTCCAGGAGGTAGGTGAGTCTGTCTTGAGCAGCTCCTTGATCTGGCCATTTCTCCACTGGGTGACGTCTCTTCACCAGGAACTGTGCTGTAGATGGACTGATTGGGTCCCGTGGTCCACTCCCTGGGTCTCAGTGTTTCATGTGCCCACGGCGTGGGTGAACGGCTTCAGTTTGGTTTCTTCCAATGGGAAGAACCTTCCCCACCTTCCCCACCTCACAGCCACACCACAGTGTCTGTAAGGAAGGCATCCTGTTCCTTTTTTTTTTTTTTTTTTGCAGTACTGGGGATTGAACCCAGGGGCATTCTACCTCCAGGCTACACCCCCAGCCCTATTTTTTTTCTTTATTTTGAAACAGGGTCTCACTAAGTTGCAGAGGGCCTCACTAAGTAGCTGAGGCTGGCCGGATCTTCCTGTCTCAGCCTCCCAAATATTGGGATTACAAGCGTGCGCCACCATGCCCAGCTATCCTGTTCCTTTTGTGGGTCATTGGGGTCGTCAGCCACTAGCTCCGCATTGCTGGGAGTTTGGTGGTCTTCCTTGGTCACAAATATGATTCCATCTTCCCTTCCTGCTGGGAGTAGGCCATGGCTGCTGCCCAATGCTCAGTCCTGGCAGAAGCAACCAGGGCGTGATAAAGGCTACACCTTCCCTCCATGACCTCCCTCTCGTCAGTATTAAACTTATTTTTTGAGGGGTGGGGAATACTGAAAATTGAACCCCGGGGCATTCTACCTCTGAGCTCCATGCTCAGCCCTTTTAATTTTTTATTTTGAAAGAGTCTTGCTATGGTGATGAGTGTCTCGCTAAGCTGCTGAGTCTGGCCTCGAACTTGCAATCCTCCATCTCAGCCCACCAAATACTGGGATTGCAGGCATGGACCACCAGGCCCTGCTAGTATTAAGCTTATTTTTAAACATTTCCTCTTCTTGGCCCTGTTGATAGTCTTCCTTTGTTCTTTGTCCATATCTACAATGGTTTGAACAGTCTTGTGCTTCACACTAAAGATAACTTCAAAGAATAAGGCAAAGGCCCGCTCAGAGACACTTTCCCCTAAAGCACACTGCGCTAGGCAGGCCTACTAACCTCCAGTCTGTGCTTCTTCCTTAGGTTCTAGGATAATCTCAGGATTATCACTCTGGATTCACTGCAATCTTTTTTTTTTTTTTGTAGTAATGGGGATTGCATGCGGGGAGGGGGGTCAATCTATACCCCAACCTGTGATCTACACCCCAGCCCTATTTTTAATTTGAAACAAGTTCTCACTAAGTTGCTGAGGGTCTCACTAAGTTTTTGAGGCTGGCCTTGAACCTGGGACATACTATCTCCGAGCTACACCCCAAGCTCTATCTTATTTTTATTTTGAAACAGGGTCTCGCTAGGTTGATGAGAGTCTCACTACTTGCTCAGGCCATCCTCAAACCTGCAATCCTCCTGTCTCAGTCTCCCAAGTACTGGGATTACAGGCGTGTGCCACCACGCCCAGCTATCAGTTTACCTTTTAATACCCTCTATGTTTCTGGCACTCGAGGACTCTGTTTCTTTCCAGAAAGATCAGTTAAAAATTAACTTTGGTTATTTTTTATCCAGTATTCTTATGTGGCCTGTAGTTTCCACATTTGCTTTTTCTACCATATTGCTGGAAGCAGGAGAATAAGTCAATAACTACCCACTACATAATATGTACCCCCATCAGAAGGTGATTTGATGCATGCCGTAATGGAGAAGTGGAGGAAACTCAGAACAGTTAGTAATTCCTCGTGATTGGAGGATCTGTGAAAGTCTTACCTGAGCAACTACCAGCCTTTGAAGAATGGGTAGGATTCTGACATGAAGAAGGAGAGGGGTCGAGTCTGACAGAGGAAAACCCGCGCAAGGAAGGAGGACAAATATCCTCTGGGAGGTGGGCTGCAGTCCTGTGTGGCTGGACTTGTGTGTGCCTGCTGGAAGCCGATGTGGGACTCAAAACGCTCCAGGGTTCCACACGAGATCTCTCTCCATGCGCTGTGGACGCTAGATCCTTCCTGGATGAATGCGTATGCGTGGCAGCGTGTCACCGGAGCCAGGAGTAGAGCCTGGACGTGCAGCGCAGTCATGGCTGCTCTGCATCTCAGCTGCTCACTCGAGCACAAGATGGTGAATGACAACTCTCAACATTCCTTTGATTCTAATATTCGATTTATACAACTTACTTCTAATACTAATTATTTCCAGTGTAAGCAAGGAAAACATGTGGATAACTTTTTGGCAAGGGTAAATGAATTCCATTGTCATTTGCCATAGGGAAAGGGAGAGAAAAATGCTGTTTAATATATCATAAGAACAAAGAGAATCTGAGGCTGACCCATTACAGAGCTAGACTCTTCTAACCCATTCAAAGGGGTTGCTCCCCTGGACTACAGAGACATTGCTTAGAAGTTCCCTTTTGAGATTCCAGATTTCAAGAGCTTTCTCTGTATGCAGGCTTCCGTTTCTAAAAATAAACAAAATAGGAAGCTTCTCCTTGGAGGAAACATTTAGCAACAAAAACCACAGACATTCGAAAGGGAGATTTATTGTCCAACAAAGGAAGGAGAAAAATCTAGCTTCCTACTATTTTCAAAATAATGTATTTTACTTGCTGAGTTTTTTAAAAAAGTTTCTTGGATAGAAACAAAAAGGAATCAGGCCAGGGGTGGTGGCACAGGCCTGTAATCCCAGTACTTGAGAGGCTGAGGCAGGAGGATCACAAGTTCGAGGACAGCCTTCAAAAACTTAGTGAGACCCTGGTTCAAAACAACAACAACAACAACAACAAAATACAGAAAGGGCAGGGGGTACAGCTCGGAGGTAGAATGCCTCTGGGTTCAATCCCCAGTACCCCCACCCAGATACACACGTATGAAATAAAGGCAGTCAAGAATAAGGAGTTTGTGTGTGAAATCTGTGAACCACCAACCATCCCTGTATCATTTAAGAATAATGTGTGTGTGTGTGTGTGTGTGTGTGTGTGTGTGTGTGGCTAAAAATTGAACCCAGGGGCATTCTACCTCTGAGCTATACCCCCATGCCTATTTTATTTTTTATTTGGAAGTAAGGTCTTGCTAAGTTGCTGAGAGCCTTGCTAAGTTGCTGAGACTGGTTTCAAACCTGTGAGTCTCCTGTCTTAGCCTCCCAAGTTGCTGCATGGCCTGTTGCTCCCAAGGTTGCTGCAGCCAGCCTCTGTAATCTTCACCATTAATGTGACCAAAACTAGCGGCCCTATTGTTATCATGCCTTGCTCCAGTCACACCCGAATGCTGATTGGTCTACACATGGCTAGAAATTGAGGAGCATCACATGATAGCCTAAAAAACCAAGGGCAACTCACACAGATATGTTACTAAAAAAAAGCGATCTGTTTGATGCTGGGGGGGGGGGTCAATGCTGCGCCTTTATACCAAATAACACTGCCCCTGAGGGAACAACTACCTGAGCCTTAAAGGGATTAATCACCCTGGCTAAGGAGCTGGCAGAAAACTCTGGAATTGACAACCCTTTTAGCAATATGCTCCAAAAATGGTTCAGAAACTGGAAAATTTTATTGGCCTCATTCTTAACCTCCTTAATGGTGGTAATAGGAGTTTTCATCCTGGTCAAATGCTGCCTCATACCCTATATCAGGGGGTTAATCCAATGATTAATGGAAACCTCACTAACTAAAAAGGACACACCTCCATATGCCACCCTTATGGCTCTGACTGAGAATAATCTCAAGGATTGAGAACTTTTCATTAAGCATGTTGAGAAGTCTCAAAGGGGGGAGTGAGACAGGAGCCTGGCTATGTCCTAAAGATGACTCTTGGCTGGAAGCCTAGAGACATGTTGGAAGAATAAAGCCTTCTTCACAGATCCCTCTCAAGGTGAACAAAGCAGGGCCTCTCTGGGCAGCCAAAATCCCATTATAAGGCACATAACTGCTAGAGGAAAGAAAAACAAAGTACAGACTAACTGCTGTTCTGCTTCTGCATCTTGCTTACCCTCGGCAAAACAAATCTCACACTCACCCCTCCCTTATGAAAGTTAAGTTAGCAATTGTATAAAAGGACTTGCATGTTCTGAGCTCGGGGGCTCAGACCTGGAGCTTTGCTCTCTCAGCCTCAGGGATGAATAAAAAAGACCTGCTATATCCTAATCTGGCCTCTGTTTCTTGTTCTCCATGGACCAAAGCCCCCTGCAACAACAGGTTATAGGCTAGCCTCAGCAATTAAGGATACTCTCAGCAGCCTAGTGAGACCCTGTTTCAAAATGAAAAAAATTTTAAAAATGTCTGGGAGTGTAGCTCAGAGGTAGAATGCTCCTGGGTTCAATACCTAGTACTACACACACACACACACACACACACACACACACACACACACACACCACATAAATAGCGGTTAGTTGTATTATATAAAATTGCTGTTTTTGAAGATCAAATGTGGCCTGATGATTCCAATATCATATGCCTCAGCTTATCCCCTGTCCTCCCCTTCACCCTCCTTCGTCTTTGTCTTCTTCTTCTTTTTTTTTTTTTTAGTGCTGGGCATTGACCCCAGGGTCTTGTGCTAGGCAAGTGCTCCGCTGCCGAGCTCCACCCCAGCCCCTGCTTCTCTGCTCTTGAAGTGCTTGCAGGCCTATGATACACACGGAAGTATTCTATGGGTAAAAGAGAAGGAAAGAGTACTTCTGATGGGGAGGTTTTGGGAAGAGCTTGTGCAATAGGTGGTGTTTACCGGAGCCTACAGCTGCCAGGAAAGAGGCTTTTCAGTCTCATGAGGTAGAAACCAGAAGGTAGAACAGCCCCGTGTGCTGGTCTGGTGACCTGGTGCTAAGCACACTGAGAGGAAGAGCAGAACTTGAAGGGTGTATTTTAGAAGGCATAAAGGCATTTCAGTTGGGCTAAGGAGACAGAGGCCAATTTTCCTAAAAGGGGGATTGAGCTGGGCAAGGTGGGGCACATCTGTAATCCCAGTACTTGGGAGGCGAAAACAGGAGGATTGCAGGTTTAAGGCCTGCTTCAGCAACTTAGTGAGACACTCAGTAACTTAGTGAGACCCTATTTTAAAATAAAATAAAAAGGTCTGGGGGTGTAGGTCAGAGGTAGAATACCCCTGTGTTCATTCCTAAGTAACCCCCTGACCCAAACTTTTAAAATATTAAGTTAAAAAAGAGAGAGAGAAATGGCTCAAGGACAATGGCTTTCTTTACAAGAAGCAAGTCATGGACGCCTGTTTATCTCCTCGGTGGCATCAGCAGTCCTAGGAAGGGAGTCCGCAGAACCACCCTCCAGGCGCATGCGCAGCGACACAGCACGGCCTTTACCCTTCCTCACGCCTCTTAGCTTCCAAAACTGTGAGTGAAGTCCTCCCACTCCTTCCTCTAGGAAAGGCTAAGATTTTCCACTTTGTTTTGCAAAAACCTGTGGTATCTTCTAATTACAGTTTCACTATCGCAGTATCATAATGCCGCCTCCAAGGCCAAGCAGTCATAGAGAAGTATAATCCCCAGGCTCGTTCAGCACATCCGTAATTACTGTACACGTTCTAATCACAATGCCTCTCGCCTACGTATTCTTGCTCAGGGAAACAACAACAACAACAGTGCTTCTGTTTTCAGTCTGTTTATACTCGTCAACCCAAGCCTGCCTACGTGTGTACCCAGGCTCTGCCATCGATGTCACCCCCAGCCTCTGCACAGAGGTGACTAGGGTATGCTACTCGACACCTTGCTGTAATTGCAACCTTAAATTATTTAGCAGTTTTTATGCAAGATTTCAGATTTTGCAATCTTAACCCTATAATTCTTTAGCAAAGAAACACCCTCCCATTAGAGAAATGGAATCATTTTACCCTCCTGCCTCGCCTACTTCTGTGGAATGTGTGGGGTGGAGGGTGGAGAAAAAGCTCACAGGCATCAAGATAAACTCACAATAATCTGTATCCGTCTACTAGAATTACCAGGCACTGTGGCGCACACCTGTAATCCCAGTACTTGGGAGGCAGAGACAAGAGGAGTTCAGGCTCCAGGCCAGTGTGCAGTAACTTAGTGAGACCCTGTTTCAGAATTCGAAAATAAAATAAAATAGGGCTGGAATGTTGCCCAGAGGTAGAGTGCTCCTGGGTTCAATCCCCAGCACCACACTCACACACACAAAAGAATTTTTAACCTTTTTTAACTTTGCTAACCTCATTGGCTATTTTTTTAAGTTATGCAGTAAAAGTCATGTATTTGTTTAAAAAAAATCTCTTTTGTGTTTTAATGTAGACCCCATGAAAAGTATAGCATTTGTCCAAAAAAGTCCAGTCAAAACTGATATCACCCACACTCCATCATGTTTCCAACACCTTGAATCTTGTTCCTGCATGTAGGATTAATTAAAAGTCATTTTTTTGTTTTGTTGTTTTATTGTCTTGGAAAAACTGAAACGGTGGGAAGGACACAGAGGGAGGAGTCAGAAGAATAGAGTATAATCTTGGCTCAGGTGTTTATGGGTCTCTCAAGCAAATCTCAAGCCATTCTGGACTGCAGTTTCATAATTTAAAAAACATAGGTAATTGTAAACTAGGTGCCATGGTGCACGTCTGTGATCCCATACTTGGGCGGCTGAGAAAGGAAGATCTCAGGTTCAAGGCCAGTCTCAGTAGAACTTGGTGAGACCCTTATCAACTTGGTAAGACCCTGTTTCAAAAACAGAAAATAAAAAGGGTTGGGGGGGTAGCTCAGAGTTAGAATGCCCCAGATTCAATCTCTAGTACAATAAATAAATAAATGAATGAATGAATGAATAAAAAGGGCTGGGTGTGTAGCTCAAAGGTAGAGATTGAACCCTGGGTTCAATACCCAGTACCTCCCCAATATATAATATATATTGTATATATTATGTTATATATATTATATATCATAATGCGACTTTGAAAAATATTAAATTTTCTGGAGTATTTATTGTATTTTTTCACTTAAAATGATTTTATCTTGTGTGTGTGTGTGTGTGTGTGTGTGTGGTGCTGGGGATTGAACCCAGGGGCATTCTTCCTCTGAGCTACACCCCCAGCCCTATTTTATTTTTTATTTAGAAACAGGGTCTTGCTAAGTTGCTAATGGCTTCACTAAGTTGTTGAGGCTGGCCTTGAACCTGCATCCCCCTGTCTCAGCCTCCCAAGTACTGGAATTACAGGCATGCACCACAACACCTGGCTATGATTTTTATCTTTAAATCATTATAAATGAAAATACTTAAAATCGGTATCCATGGTTTTAATTTATTAATTGCTTTGTTACAATTATGATCTGTAATTTTACATGCATACAAAATGCTGTGCTGTTAAATGTTTAACAACTGGCTCTAACATGAACATTCAATGATGTTCTTATTTACACTAATGGTAAAATGAAAGTGAAGCACACTTGTAATCCAAGTACTTGGGAAGCTGAGACAGGAGGATTGCAGGTTCCAGACCAACCTCAGCAATGTAGCGAGAACCTGTTTCAAAAAAAGGTGGAGGGAGTGTGGGGGGTGTTGTAGCTATGGAACTTAGAGGAGAGCTCGGGGCTGGGAGGTAATTTCAGAAGTCATAGAGTATGGACGATTTAAAGCTGTGGGTTATATATGTCTGTTGTGTGATTAAAGAAGAGGGCAGAGAAGGTAGCAGCAAAAGAGACTGAGACCAGATCTTGCTAAGTTGCTGATGGCCTCACTAAGTTGTTGAGGCTGGCCTTGAACCTGCAATCCTCCTGTCTCAGCCTCCCAAGTAGTGAGATTACAAGCGTGCCCTGCCCTGCAAAGCCTCTGAAGAGGAAGCAATGCAGCTGGCAGGAGCACCACTTTTGCCCTGCTCGCCTTCCTTTTTCTTGCTGCTTGGAATATGGGATGTGATGGTTGGCACCTCTGGGCCATGAGGTAACTTGGTAAATGACATCCAAACCCAGTGAAGTGGAGAAATGGTCGAGGAGCCTGGCCTTGGGCGGCTCAGTGGATTCTTACTTTGGGATGTCTTCAGTGTGTGAGAACAAGCACTTGCATGGTTAAATCAGTATTTCTCAACCTCTTATGTTAACCAAATCTATTCCTAATTGATAGAGAATCCAAGCAGAGACCCGGGCAGTCCCTCAGAGATAGGTATGTGGTCAATGTATGCTTTGTTTTTAAGTTGAACGATTCATTGCACGGGAATTAGATTCTATGCTCTTTTCTTTCTTTCTTTTTTTCTATATATTTTTTGGTACTGGCGATTGAACCCAGAGGCATTCTAGGTCTGAGCTACACCCAAGCCCATTTTATTTTGGAGCAGGGTTTTACTAAGTTGCTGAGGCTGGCCTGGAACCTGTGATCCTCCAGCGTCAGCCTCCCAAGTACTAGGATTACAGGAGTGCTCCACAACACCACGATATGCTCTCTTCTTTGGAAAAAAATTCGACAGTTATTCAACAAACCTGTTATAAAATGCCATTTGAGTTTTCATTTCTAAATTTAAATTTAGTGCATCAGTCAGGGTTCTTGTTTGCAAGAAGTAGAAACTGAGTAGAAACGGGCTGGTTCAATCAGAAAAATAATTGATTCAGGGCGATCAGTGCCTAATCCAGTTGTGCTGGCTGGGAAGTCAGGCTTGAACAATAGGTAGAGAGGACGAGCGGCACGTGGGACCACACATGTAATTATGGGACCCGGTCAGTCAGCAGGGACACCAGGGTGGTCACTGATGAACTCTGTGTGACCCCTCTGCCTGTGCCACACCTGGGACTGGATGCTGTTGCCAAACAGATTCTCCATCACCCTTTTTGGTGGTGCCATAAATGTGCGACTCCAAATCTGCAATGAGGTGTCTGATTGCCTGGACCTTCCCCAGGTGCCCATTCCGCAGTTGCTATCATTGGCCTTTTCAGGCCTCTAGGGTGAGAGGTGCCTCCCATAGACAGGTTTCATAAGACAGATGGACAAAAACAATAATTAAAAATGCCAGCAAGGGGCTGAGGGCGTAGCTCAGTGGAGACTGCTTGCCTAGCGTGTGTGCGTGGCCCTGGGTTCCATCCCCAGAATCATAAAAAACAAGAAAACAAACAAACAAAAACAATCAGCACATATTTATTATGCTTAATTTCTCAAATATAACTTTTAGTATTTTTATAAGAATTTATAGGTGACTTATGCCATTTTAATTTCAATATGGACTTTTAGGTATACTTGGGTTATGTACAGGAAAATAAAATATTTAAAAGTACAATAAATTGGGAGGCAGAGATTGGAGGATCCGGGTTTGCGGCCAGCCTCAGCTACTTAGTGAGGCCCTCCGCAACTTCGTGAGACCCGGTTTCAAAATAAAGTATAAAAAATAGGGCCGGGGGCGTAGCTCGGAGGTAGAATGCCCCTGGGTTCAATCCCCGGTACCACAAAAAAGTACAATAAATAACTAAAATATGGAGAAAAATGGAAAAGATGCAATTGGATAGCAAAAGCAGCCTCTAGGTCCTAAAAGTTATTGCTAAGGTAAGCCAGGAAAAGGTAAATGTATTTGCCTGATTTTAAATTTTAATATTAATTTTACAAAACTAGAATATCCTTTTGTGTAGCTTTTGAATTTAAGGTAACATCAACAGCAGGGAAGAACAATTGACAAATTCATTCATTATTTTTTTTATGTGTATGGTACTGGGGGTTGAACCCAGGGGCATTCTACCTTCGAGCTATACCCCCAGCCCTATTTTATTTTATTTTTTATATTGAAACAAAGTCTCACTAAGTTGCAGAGGGTTTCTCTAAATTGCTGAGGCTGGCCATGAACCTATGATTCTCCTGTCTCAGCCTCTCAAGTACTGGAATTACAAGTGTGTGTCATCATGCCTGGCTTACTCATTATCTTTTGAAAACATTTTTTTTTAGCATTAACAATTTATCATTTATTGAGTGCTTACTATGTACTTGGTATTTTGTGGGGGACACACATTTTCTCTCCTTCCTTCTTTCCTTTCTTCCTCCCTTCCTTCCCCTTCCTCCCTCCCCTCCCTCTCCTTTTCCTTCCTTCCTTCCTTCCTTCCTTCCTTCCTTCCTCTCTGGTTCCTTCTTTTTCTCTCCTTCCCTCTCTCCCTCCCTCCCTCCCATACTAGGGATTGAACCCAAAGTGATTTTACCTCTGAGCTAAATCCCAGCCCTATTTTATTTGTTATTTTGTAACAGGGTCTTGCTAAATTCCCACGCACTGGCCTGGAACCTGGGATTCTCTTTTCTCAGCCTCTCAAATACTGGAATTAAGAGCATGTGCCACCACACCCAGTAAGACCCACATTTTTCTATATAGTCCTCACAATAACCCTTCAAATCATCCCTGTAAGAAATAAAAACCATCTTTTCTGTCAAAGTGGTAAATTACATAGACATGTATTTCTTCCATGTATAATTTTAGCATTTAGCATTCATTTGTAACTATAGCCTGGGACTATTATATAACTTATGTACCAGTTTGTTCCAAGTTTGGTACCACTTTGTACCTTAACATTTTGCAGAAAACCAATCAATGCGGAGTATACCCTGATTAATACCTAGTTATAAATAATATTACTAATATTACAGGTTATATTACTGCAATATAACTAATATTACAGGTTAATACCTGTACTTTTAAATTTTGTCTGTTCTAGCAGTGAACCAATCAATGCAAAATGTACCTTAAGACTTTGTTTTTTGTCAAAACTATGTTTCTGTCTGTACTTAGGCATAGCCAGTCGTGCAGAGTTGTGAACCCAAGCCCTCCCCACACAGGGTGAGGGGCAGGACCGCGCCAGGGATAAAAGCCGAGGGGACTGCCCGCGCGGTGTGCTTGCTCACCAGACTCTTTCGGTTGCACACCCTCTTGCAGAAGTAAATCGCCTTGCCAAGTTGCTTTCAATTTTAAGTCTTTATTTGCTGCTTCCCCTAGAATCTGTTTCTAACATCCCCATTCTATAGATAGGAAAATTGAGGCCTGGAGATGCCAAGTAACTTGCTAAAGGTTATGCAGCTAATCAATACCATAACTAGTTTTTTCTTTTCTTGAGTTGTCGGTGGGTGAGGGGGGCTGAGGATCTCCCTAAGTGGCTGAGGCTGCCCTCGAACCTGTAATCTTCCTATCTTAGCCTTCCAAGTACTGGGATTATAGGCGTGTGCCACCATGCCCAGCTCATAACTTAGTATTAATTCAGGTTATTATTTTTGTGTGTGTGTGTGTGTGTGTGTGTGTGTGTGTGTGTGTTACTGGGAATTGAACCCGGGACCATTCTGCCTCTGAGCTACACCCCCAGCCTATTTTATTTTTTACTTTGAAACACGGTCTAAGTTGTGGAGGGCCTCGCTAAATTGCTAGAGCTGGCTGCAAACCTGTGATCCTCCTGTCTCAGCCTTCCAAGTACTGGGATTATAGGCGTGCATCACCACACCTGGCTAATTCAGGTTTAATGACAACAGCTGGGTACAATTTGTCAAAGGACTGTTATAGGGTACTTAGAGATCGCTGAAGCCTTATCCGGGTTAATTCGCTTCAAGGATGACCCCAATTTATTCCTTAAAATGGGAGATTAGATACTAGCTAGAATTCTACACAATCTAGGTAAGTGTCCATATGGTTTAATATGTTAGAAGGGATATGATGTTCAACAACAAATATGATTTGATGGTTTATTCTTTTCAGGAGAGGGATACTAGGGACTGAACCCAGGGGCTTTTACCTCTAAGCTACACTCCCAGCCCTATTTTATTTTGAAACAGGGGTATCCCTAAGTTGTGGAGGACCTCGCTAAGTTGCTGAGGCTGGCCTCCAACCTGTGATCCTCCTGACGCAGCCTCCAAACTACTGGGATTACAGGCATGGACCACTGTGCCCAGTGACAGCTTGCTCTTACTTGTTGAAATATTTGCAGCTTTGTGTTGGTAAATGTGATAATGTCCACATAATTTTATCTGAGAATCTGCTTATGAGAAGTAGGTTCAGCCTAATTTTTCTTTATTGTATGATTATGCCAATCAAATTTATCCATTTACTTATCAAACAAACAGTAGAATAATCAAATTTCTAGTTTAATTAGAATATTTCTAAACATGCTAAAAACCAAAAATAAAAAATTTTTTTGCAGTACTGGGGATTGAACTCAGGGGCATTCTACCTCTACACCCCCAGCCCTATTTTTTATTCTTTATTTTTTTGAAACAGGGTCTTGCTAAGTTGCGGAGGGCCTCACTAAGTAACTGAGGCTGGCAGCGAACGCGGATCCTCCTGTCTCAGCCTCCCAAGTACTGAGATTACAAGTGTGCACCACCGTGCCCAGCTCAAAACTAAAATTTAACCATATTTAAGTGAAAATGAGTAGCATGTTGACATCTCATTATGTATCTACTTATAATTTTTTTCTTTGTGGTAGTGGATAGTGAACCCAGGGCCATTCTACCTCAGAGCTACACCCCCAACCCTTTTATTTTTTATTTTGAAACAGGGTCTCGCTAGGTTCTGAAAGTCTCACTAAGTTGCTGAGGCTGTCCTTGAACCTGTGATCATCCTGTCTCACTCTCGCAAATACTGGAATTACAGGTGTGCACCAGCATGCCTGGCTGCTTATAAATATTATATAACCTTTATGTTCAGATCTCTGTTGTTATTGGAACCTGATAATGAGTAAATTGTCATGTTGGATAGTGTTACCATCATGAATTAAAAAAACTTCTACTAAAGGAACTAAGACAGAAGCAAGTATATTATTAATTCCCATTGCATAATGACATAAGGGAGAATGCTTACTGTTTGATAAATTGAAAAGAAAATGGTTTTTGGAGAGATAAAAATGGAATTTGCAAGCCGGGCATGGTGGCGCACGCTTGTAATTCCAGTACTTGGGAGGCTGAGACCTGAGGATCCGGGTTCGTGGCCAAGCCTCAGCTACTTAGTGAGGCCCTCTGCAACTTAGTGAGACCCAGTTTCAAAATAAAGAATAAAAAATAGGACTGGGGGTGTAGGTCGGAGGTAGAATACCCCTGGATTCAACCCCCAGTACTGAAAAAAAAAATGGAATTTGCAACCTTCTAAGAGGATGTAGTTGGCTCTTTTTTTTTCTTTTTTACCACCTCTCTCTTCCTGCCTATGATTTTTTGTTCTTAGCCATTTGCAACAGTGAAATCTATTGAAAGTGACTTTTCCCTTTCTTCTCTTAATAGAGAGAAGACTGGAGGTTACTGGGATTCTGGGGGTGTCTGTGGGACTTAAGCTAGAAAAGTTCTTTATTTGTCACCTTTGGAGACTTAGGGGGGTCTCTGGAACCTCTGAAGTCACCTGCAAACTGTTGAATGCACATCGGGAGTGGTGTCACACGCCAGTAATCCCAGTCCTTGGGAGGCTGAGACAGGAGGATCACAGGTTTGTGGCCAGCCTCAACAACTTAGCAAGACCCTGCTTCAAAATTAACAATAAAATAGGCCCCTGAGGGTGTAGCTCAGAGATAGAATGCCTCGGGGTTCAATCCCTGGTACCATAAAAAAAAATCTATTGTTCAGTCAGGCCCAGTGCTGCACACCTGTAATCCCAGTACTTGGGGTCAGCCTACAATGTAGTAATTTAGTAAGACCCTGATTCAAAATGAAAAATAAAAAAGGCTGGGGGTGCAGCTCAATAGTAGAGTGTTCCTGGGTTCAATCCCTAGATATATATTAAAAAAATCCCTATTGTTTTTACACACCCTGGCTATGTCTGTAAAGAGTTCTACTGACAGAGGATTAAAGACTGGTTGCTTAGCCAGGTGTAGTGGTACATGCCTGTAATCCCAGCTGCTCATACCCAGGAGGCGGAGGCAGGAAGATTACAAATTTGAGACCAAACTGGGCAACTTGGCAAAACCCTGTTTCAAAATAAAAAGGGCTGGGGATATAGTTCCGTAGTAGAGGGCATCTGGGTTCAATCCCAGTACCCATCCCCCCACATACACAATACTCCAATGACTGGGTTTTTAAAACACATTTTTTATTTCTTCTTAGTGAGTGATCTTCATAAGGCCATGCCTGTATCTCTCTTGCTCAATTCTGTCATGCTTTTTGTGTATATGTGTGTTCCTGTTTTTCATGTATCACATTGTTGATACATGAAAAACCACTGTTGTCAAAAATTGTATTCATCAATGAAAAAATAAAGCCTTCTTCCTCAAGCATGAAAAAATAATTTAAGTATTCCCAGTTTCTCTCAAAACTTCCCCCATTCCCTCTGAACTCCACTCTCAAGGTTTTAGCTTTCCATGATGGACAATGAAGACAAGGAGAAGAAAAAACAAGAAATGAGATACAGGAAAAAATAAAATGAGATCAACGAGACATAAACCCCCACACGTTGGCGTGTTCTTGAATTTGTCACATGAGTTGCTCCAAACACTAGGGCTGGGGGTGTAGCTCACTGGTGGAGCACTTGCCTACTGGGGGAGAGGCCCTGGGTTCCATCCCAGTACTACAAAAGAAGCAAATAAAAATAATACAAATATTGTAATCTTATTCACGTTTGTGGAGTATCTTGACAGAAGACATCTTAGGTAAATATAAATTATATAATTGCCACTACTACTAAATTTATGCTGCCTTTGAAGATAAAATATTAAATTTGTGATATTTTTTGCTGTTGTGCCTGTGTTCCCCCTGTCCCCCACCCCTTGGGCTTGTATCTCAAGGGAAACTTTTACAATTAACTATGATTTCTGCTGAAAGCTCTTTGCTCAAAGAGGGCAATCAGTCTTATCCTGAAGTTGTTAATTCAAAGGGAGCAGAGCTAATTTTGCTAATCAGAAACAGCTCCAGTTCCATAGTTCACGCCTAAAAAATGTGGGATGTAATCTGGACATGGAAAGGAGCGATGGAACAGTATTTCAGGCCATGTTTTCCACATATGTTGCAATGAATCTTTGTATTATGATGAATACAAATCATAAAGAACTTGGCTGAAAACCCCACGAGTGTGTCGTGTCACAGTGAGATAGCATTGGGAGGGGGAGCTGTGGGAAACCTCCACTTTCCATTCTTATAGTCCAGTGACATTTGTAGTAGGGTGACTTAACCTTAATATCTCTGATATATTCCCCCAAAGGACCTCAATTTCTTTTCCCAGGGACTCAAGCCTTCCTACTTCTTTCTCCTGCCATCTTTATTTTTTATTTATTTATTTATTTTTTGCGGTACCGGGGATTGAACGCAGGGGCGTTCTACCTCCGCGCTACACCCCCGGCCCTATTTTTTTATGCTTTATTTTGAAACCGGGTCTCACGAAGTTGCGGAGGGCCTCACTAGGTAGGTAGAGAGAGAGAGAGAGAGAGAGAGAGAGATCACGCGCGCGCATGCGCGCTGGGGTTGGCCGCGAACCGGGATCCTCCGGTCTCCGCCTCCCAAAGTACTGCGCCACCACGCCCGGCCTCTCCTGCCATCTTTAGATCTTGGATTCAGAAGGAGGTGGACATTCCCAGGGCATTGTGGGGTCAGGGTGAGCATATTTCCCTTTCAATATCTCCAACTGATTGAGGTGTCAGTGTGGAGCAGACATATCAGGGTTCAAAACTGGGCTCTGGCACGTCCTAGCTTTGTGACTTTCAGCAAGTTAATTAATTCTTCTGATCCTGAATTGTCTCAAGTGTAAAGTAGGAAGAACGGCACATCTACAGGTGTATTATTAAGTGAGGTAATGTGTTGAAATGCCTGGTACACATAGTAACTCTCCAATGTAGTACTTCTCTTCGCTGGGCTCTCTCCTTCACTCAAGTTTGTACCTCCAAGGAAAGCCTGTGACCTTACTAAGCCTTCTGAGATTTTTTTTCTCTAGAAAAACGCTTCCCTTTGGCTCTTGGGGAGAACCGCAGATGCTGCTGTCTTACCTCTTTCCTGCACCTGTGTCTCCCGGGGACTGAGATTCTACAGTTTGGGGAGCTTGCAGGGAAAAGTGTCAAGCTCAGAAAATCTCTGACTACCGAGCTCTCTCAAGTCCTTGAATACCAAATTATAGACAAATGTTAGTCACTTTGATGACCATCCCTCTTCCTATATATGGAACTCATAAAATACTCACCATTGGACCACGGCTTACTACAGGGGATGACACAGTAATTGAGTGAGAAGATCATATTTTAAATATTTCAATAATTTAGACTTGCATGTCAAGATGATTAGACTCTACTAGCACAAATTTTTGATAAAAATGAGAGATTGGGTAAATGGAAGTTTTGCATTATGCAAAAAACACTTTAGATCAGCTTTACATACAAGAAAATTACATTTATTTATTTATTTATTTATTTATTTTGCTGGGAATTGATCCCAGGGGCCCTCTACCACTGAGCTACATCCCCAACCCTTTCTATTTTTTTTAATTTTAGTTTTTGGTACTGGGGATTGAACCCAGAGGCATTCTACCTCTGAGATACACCCACAGCCATTTTTAATTTACTTTTTAAATTTTGAAACAGGGTCTTGCTAAATTGCTGAGGTTGGCCTCAAATCTGCCATGGCCTCAAATCCTCATGCCTCAGCCTCCTGAATTGCTGAGATTACAGGCATGTGCCACTGAACCTGGCTATGAAAATTACTTTCTTGATGGTTATACCTTATTCCATCAGCTAAGATATAAGCAAAAAGTTCTGTCTACTAATTTGGAGTCCCCAATTCTCTCAGATTCTGTGATTATTTTTTATTTTATTTATTTTGTGTGTGTGGTGCACTAACCCTGAACCACATTGCTAACCCTTGTGATTTTTTGTAAAAGGACAGAATTGAATCTCTGTCAAAATAAAATCATACTTCTTGACTTCTAAAATATACACACATACACATAACATATATATATATATATATATATAATTAAAATTAAAATATATTCAAAATAAAAAGGGCTGGGGTGTAGCATATATATTTATTTCTTTCCATTTAACATTCTTTATACCTTGGGTAGCATGGCCAAAAATCTTAGTTTTCCAGGATGATCTAATATGGAGAATATTCTTCTGGTGTTGTTATCCATCATCATCATCATCATCATCATCATCACCATCATCATCGTCATTGTCATCATTATTGTTTGGCACTGGGGACTGAACCCAGAGGTGTTCTACCACTCAGCTACACCCCCAGCCCTTTTTATTTTGAAACAGGGTCTCACTAAGTTACTGCGCACCAGCCTCGAACCTGAGATCCTCCTGTCTCAGTTCCCAAGTGCTAGACTCACAGGCTTATGCCAACCATGCCTAGCTTTCTAGTGCAATTATTAAGAAAGCACATTTAGCTCCCAAAAGTTGTTTGAACAATGAAATTGTATGAGTACACTAACCTGGGGCATAGCATTTGATATTTTCCCTTTGGAATTTCAGAAGTAAACTTGTGGTGTTTGTTTTTACTGTACAGTAGAGCTTCTGTGGATAGAAGTATAGATGTCAGAATTTGAGGAGGGGGGTTATGAACTTGGATACCGGGGATTGAACGCAGGGGCGTTCTACCTCCGCGCTACGCCCCCGGCCCTATTTTTTTATGCTTTATTTTGAAACCGGGTCTCACGAGGTTGCGGAGGGCCTCACTAAGGAGAGAGAGAGAGAGAGAGAGAGAGAGAGAGAGAGAGAGCGAGAGCTGAGGCTGGCCACAAACCCGGATCCTCTGGTCTCCGACTCCCAAAGTACTGGGATTACAAGCATGCGCCACCACGCCCGGCGCCTGTGACTGTTATGTTAACAAGAAAAACCACAGATATTTTCATAACACACTATAGCTTTTGCAGATATTGTAAACATATCACTTATATTTACTGTTACTTCTAAATTAGAAAGATCATATTAAATCATAATCTTTTTCTTTTCTATTCCTTTCTTTTTGTGGTGCTGAGGATTGAACCCAGAGCCTCCCACATGTTAGGCAAGTGCTTTGCCACTGAGCTACATCCCCAGCCAGCCCTGAAATTATAATCTTTATAACTGCAGACAATTTAAAACATTGTTGCTGACGAGCTATTGACCAACTCTAGGATCACCATACATGAAGTCATGTATTGTTACAGTGGTGCCCTATTCCGTATGCTGCTTTATAGATTTCCCATCTACGACTATTTGTTGATCAATATGAGGAAGAGATAAGTCATTTTCACTGTTTCTTTAAATTTTGCAAAACCAGGTGGCTTATGTAATTCTTAACTCTCTGTAAGGCAAGGAGGGTCTTTTGCACACAGTACACGGGTCCTACGTCACCATAATGGATACTCTTGGAAATGCACACACTTTCTTGCCTGCCTGCTAATGTTGAACATCTTACTAGCTGTCGGTGCTGGAGGGATACTTTACCCCATGAAGATGACATACAAAATTCCCTGTCAATTTCCTTCAAAGAGAAATTTGCAAACATCTGGAAGTATTTCAGAAAGATTTACATGTTATATTATTTTGATGGCATCAAAGTTGAACCATGAACGATCACTTCTTTTGGTTTTTGATATAAAATGCATTAAGATGATGATTTACTCACAGAGATATTAGAGTTCGTTAGTCTTAGGTTGAAAAACTGAACTACAGCTGTTTTTTTTTTTAGATGCTGAGGATCAAACTCAAGGCCTCATGCTACAGTTGGATGTTAGCTCAAAAAATCCTGGAGAATTCAGGTATCCCTTGATGAAAGTAATCCCCATCTTGTAAAGTAGATGTGAAAGCTTTAATACATTTTCAAGAGTTTATATTTGCAAATCAAGATTTTCAACACTTATAACACATAGCAAAAGTTTGAAACGTTTCCTATCCAACACGTCTATAGCTTTTTCAAAAATCTTTCCACAGCTTAATGTTCTTATTCGAGCAGTAACAGCAGGCTTCCCACTACGTCTTTAAAAAATAAATGTATTCTTAATTTATCTATATTTTAAATGCATTTCCTTATTAACTGCATTAGTAAAGATCACATAATATTATAGTACCCATTTATTTTCTAAAACTATTTTGATAATTATATTTCAGTATAAATGGTTTCTCTTGTAATATTGTGAAAAAAAATTTTTTGTGGTACTGAGGATTAAACTTAGGGATGGTCTGCCTCTGAGGTACACTACTAGCCCTTTTTATTTTGAAACAGGGTCTCGCTAAGTTGCTGAGGCTGGTCTCCAACCTGTGATCCTCCTGTCTCAGCCTCCTGAGTACTGGGATTATAGGCATGTGCCACCTCACCCAGCCCTGTGAATTTTATTTTATACTTTTTAAAACATTATTAAAATTTTAAAACATTATTAAAAGGTATCTTCAAACTTTGACAGATTGTCAACAGGGCCCACAATACACAGAAACACAGGAAGAGTTAAGAATACTGTATTCAGACCTTTATCTTGGAGTAGGAGCTTCCTGGAAACATTTATTCACCCAACAGAATTTTGAGGTATTAGACATGAGATTTTAATAGAACACCTACTACTATACAAACTCATGTATGTATTATTTCAGGAAAATGGTTAGGGATATTAAGTACTACAGAGAAATGTTCTGTGGATGGTCAGGGGAACGAGATCACTAGTTATTGGGAGCAGGGGGAAACACACAGAAGAAAGGGGCTGTTTCTGTTTATTTGGGAGGATGGAGTGTTAGGGTTTCTAGAGAAAAAGTCAGCATTCCTATATATACATATGTATACATACATATATAGGATTACTATATATATGTGTCCTATATATACATATGTATGTATATATTTCTTATATGTATGTCCTATGTATACATATATAGGATATCCTATTAACTGTTCATATATATAGTATGAAGATGTATATATAAAGTCTTTTTGTTACTGTGGATTGAACCCAGAGGCGTTCTATCTCTAAGCTAGACGCCTCAGTCCTATTTATTTATTTATTTATTGTGGTACTGAGGATTAAACTCAGGGGCATTCTACCTCCAAGCTACACCCCCAGTCCTATTTTTTATGTTTTTTTATTTTGAAACAGGGTCTCACTAAGTTGCCAAGGGCCTCACTAAGTAGCTGAGGCTGGCCATGAACCTGCAATCCTCCTGTCTTAGCCTCCCAAGTACTGGGATTACAAGAGTGTGCCACCACTTCTGGCTTTTATTTTTATTTTGAAACAGGGTGTAGTTAAGTTGCTGAGGGTCTCGCTAAGTAGCTGAGACTGTCCTTGAACCTGCAATCCTCCTGTCTCAGCCTCCCAAGAACACATGGGCTGTCCTAACTACGGTGACCATAATAGCATGTTTGCATGCAGCAGTAATGATAAGGAAATGTTTGAGTTATAGCATTATATATATGAGCCCACATTAAAATGTGGAATATTGATATATAGTATGCATGCTTAAAACTGAAAAGGATGCAGTAGAACAGTAGTGATCAATCTAGGCAACACCTATAGAGCTATTACAAAGTCCTGATGTGCCAAACATGGTGGCACATGCCTGTGATCCCAGTACTTGGGAGGTTGAGACAGGAGGATCGCAGGAGCTATCTCTGGCTCGGAGATAGAATGCCCCTTGGTTCACTTCCAGGAAAGGAAGGAAGGAAGGAAGGAAGGAAGGGAGGGAGGGAGGGAGGAAGGAAGGAAAAAAAAAGGAAGGAAGGAAGGAAGGAAGGAAGGAAGGAAGGAAGGAAGGAAGAAAAAAGGAAGGAAGGAAGGAAGGAAGGAAGGAAGGAAGGAAGGAAGGAAGGAAGGAAGGAAAAGAAAAAGCCTGATGGCTTAATGCAGAAGGCTTTGCCCCAGTGATTCTCATTTAATTCCCAGTCGGACCCAGACCTGACATTCATCATCCTCATCTCCCAACCTGTCCGACTGCTGGCTATTCCTTAAATACACATGAGGTTTCCTTTGCATAAAATGCACTTTTCCACCACTTTGTCTATGTATTTTTTTTAAAAAGACCTAGCCTACCTGTTCTAGGAAAAAATTTCAGTGTACTCCAGATAAAAGCGTTCATTTTCACCTTTTTACCCCTGTTTCGATTTGTTTGTTCTGTACATTTTTAAAAATGATACTGGGGATTGAACCCAGGGGAATTCTACCTCTGAGCCATGCCCCTAGCCCTATTTTATTTTTTATCTGGAAACAGGGTCTCACCAAGTTGCTGAGGCTGGTTGTGAACCAATGAGCCTCCTGTTTCAGCCTCTCATGTACTGGGATTACAAGCATGCACCACCACGCCCAGCTTGTCCTGTACATTTTTAAACCATGTTTTCTTCTCTTTCCTACATTAATAATGACATTGGAAAGGAAGTTATTTTCCTAAAAATATGTATGTATATATTTGTGATACTGGGAATTGAACCCAGGGGCTTTCTACCTTTCTACCTCTGCACTACACCCTCAACCCTATTTATTTATTTAGAAACAGGGTCTCACTAAGTTGCTGAGGGTCTCACTACATTGCTGAGGCTGTCCTTGAACCTGTGATCTTCCTGTTTCAGTCTCCCAAATGTTGTGATTACAGGCGTGCACCACCACGCCTGGCTCCCTAAAGATATTTTCAGTGTTGATCTTAAAACCTTGCATGCACAGCTACTATTATGTGGAAATGTAACACTTAAACAGGAATAAACATTGGCTTTTTCCTTATGTGCTTATATAGTACCTTATTTATCAATCTCATTTATATTAGGACAAATAATAAGATCCTGTTTCTTGGTTACAGACATATTTGTAATAAAACATGTATGAGAACCCCATTGGGAATTTAGAGAAATGCATCTTTCTCATTAATTATTTTTAAAATCCCCCTTGGAATCGTTATAAACATAGCATGAGAAAGTTTCTAGCAAAGTAGAATTAAGCCCAGATGCCAGTCTTCTGTTTCAGTGGAGAGTTTTGCATCAATATCAGCCAGAGAAGTGGCCGCTGCTACTTTTACACAAATGGGGAAGCTGTGGGAAAACTGTGTTCTGAGCTCGTATTTGCAATTCTGGGCAAGATTTGCAAGATGGCTTCTTAGCAAGAAGCCTATATTTGCACACTCAAATTAGGTCAGCACAAATATGAAGGCCACCAAGCTGCTTTCCATGTCAGAGCGTCACCCTCTGGCAAGATTCATCTATCCACCTTGATTATTTAAAAATTTATTATTTGCCGGGCGTGGTGGCGCACGCTTGTAATCCCAGTACTTTGGGAGGCGGAGACCGGAGGATCCGGGTTCACGGCCAGCCTCAGCCCTCTCTCTCTCTCTCTCTCTCTCCTCTCTCTCTCTCTCTCTCTCTACTTAGTGAGGCCCTCTGCAACTTGGTGAGACCCGGTTTTAAAATAAAGTATAAAAAATAGGGCCAGGTGTGTAGTTCGGAGGTAGAACGCCTCTGGGTTCAATCCCTGGTACCGCAAAAAAAAAAAAAAATTATTTGATTATTTGAAAATCTAACCTTAAACTTTATATTATATTTCTCCTATTTCTTCATGGTTTTCAAGTCATTAATCATAGTCTAGAGAAAATTAAGTTCTCACTGCATTTTCTTTATGTCCTAAAGGATATCGGCCCCTCCCCCCAGTAATTAAACTCTAGGGGCAACAGTTTTAAAATAGATTTATTTTCCAAATAAACATTTTGGTGAATCTTTATTTCAGTCTCATCACCATCAGAAGTGATGATATAGTGAAGTTGTAATGATAATTCACAACTGTGCAAGAATTTTTCTTTTCTCTGTGCTGCTTTTAAAAAATATGGTCAGAAGACAGGCATGGTGGTCCATGCCTATAAGTTCTTGGGAGGCAGAGACAGGAGGATTGCAGATTGGAGGCCAGCCTGGGCAATTTAGTGAGACCTGGAATCAAAATAAAAAATAAAAAAGGTTGGTGGTGTAGCTCAGTTGTAGAGTGCTCCTGGGTCCTGGGTCCCATTTACACAAACAAACAAACAAATAAACATTGTTGCAAGAATCATGATGATTATTGCCAGGCATGGTGATACATACCTGTAATCCCAGTACTTGAGAGGCTGAGATAAGAGGATCACAGGTTCAAGGCCAGCCTCAACAATTTACCAAGATCCTGTTTCAAAATTAAAAAAAAAAATCAAAAGGGTAAAGGTGTAGCTCAGAGGTAGAACAACCCTGGGTTCAATCCCTGCACACACACACAATTGTGATGATTACTGAGTATAGGCATACATTGCTGTTCTCATTTTCATAATTTTAATTACTTTCCCTCCTTAACTCTAAATTTGTGCCCATTCTATATTTATCAAAAGATTCATTTATCATTATTGCCCAGCAGTTTGTAAGAACTGTCGAAAGCATAGGCAAAATTTAGATGACCACAGCTTTTCTCTCTCTCTTTTTTTTTGGCAAACAGTCCTGGAATTACATGTTCTCATAAGGAAAGACTTCATGGTCTAATAATTACAGATATGCTCTGAAGAGAAACGAGGGTACAGTTACCTTGCAAGAGAGTGCTCAATAGCAATTTCAACATTTCCTGCCAAATACCCTAACTTGTTGTAATTTTTAAACAATGTATAAAATGACACACATTCCACTTATGAGGTGTGATTAAAACATAAGACAAGTCACACATGAAAATGGTTCTCATTACTTTATAATCACACCTCATACATAATCTCAGGCAATCAGTCATGGGATAGAATTTTTAAAACCCTCACCCCGTTGCCCACCTACCTCTAATCCACTTCCCCTCTGGCCACCCCGAGGTGAGAGAAAGTGGATTGCCATCCAGAGACATCTGGTTTGGAATATGGGGGAGCAATCAAACATCCTCGGGTGGATGTCAGTGGGGTCTGCCGCCGTGAAAAACTCAGCACTTATGTGGTCTTCAAATTATGTGGTCTGGCTGTTTGGCACAGGGCAGCTCCAGGCAAAATCATTCGGTAAGTGACTTCTGGTTTCTTTTTTTTTTTTTTTTTTTTGCGGTACCAGGGATTGAACCCAGGGGCGTTCGACCTCCGCGCTACACCCCCGGCCCTATTTTTTTATACTTTATTTTGAAACTGGGTCTCACGAAGTTGCGGAGGGCCTCACTAGGTAGAGAGAGAGAGAGACAGGGGGAGAGAGAGAGAGAGCGAGCTGAGGCTGGCCGCGAACCCGGATCCTCCAGTCTCCGCCTCCCAAAGTACTGGGATTACAAGCGTGCCCAACCACGCCCGGCTCGTGACGTCTGGTTTCTGCACTTTCTCTCCCCATGGCTTCCAGAGCTGCCCTGCTTCCTGTTGATTGTGCTTATGGGCAGTTCTGAATTCCTCTGTCTCATCTCAGTTCCTACTAATCAATATGTGGCCATCATATGTCCTATCCCGTCATTCAGCTCATTTGGATTCATAAAAATTTATGCTAAAGTCAGGTAAGATGGTGCATGACCTGCAATCCCAATACTTGGGAAGCTGAGATAGGAGGATCTCAGGTTTGAGGCCAGCCTCAGCAATTTAGCAAGAGTCTCAGAAACTTAGTGAGACCCTGTTTCAAATAAAAAACGGAAAATACATCAGGGCGAGAAAGCCCCTGGGTTCAGTTGCCAGTACCAAAACAAAACAACAACAACAAACCAAATGCTGATGCTGGCTATGGTGGTGCACACCCATAACCCCAGCAACTCCGAGACTGAGGCAGGAGGGTCATAAATTTGAGGCCAGCCTCTGCAATTTAGCAAGACCCTGTCTCAAAACTAAAAATAAAAAGGGCTGTGGATGTAGCTCAGTGGGTTCATGCTCCAGTACCACAAAAAAAAGGAAAACAGAACTTATGCTGAGCAGCTATTATGTGTCAGGACCAGTGCTTGGTACTGCAGGAACAAAGATGAAAACCTATGACTTAAATTCACAGAGTTTCACTGGACAAACTAACAAGTGTAGTTATTTGAAGTTAAGACATTGGTTGTTTTGGCCAACTGGAGTATTGTAAGAGCTAAGACACTGCTTGCCACATAGTACATGCTCAATATGAAATAGAACTATGTCAAGTGCTAGGCTAGATGTCTACACTGGGTCCTGTGGGAAGGTGACAATTTAAGAAGCATAGCCTGGAAAGATGGCATCTGAGCTCAGCCTGAAAAGGATGAGTAAGTTACTCAGGATAAGATAGGCAGACAAGGCATTCTGGCAAAGGGAAGAATATCAGCAAGGCATGGGGATTTTAAACAACACACTATGTACAAAGACTTTGTGTGTGTGTGTGTGTGGTAACTGGGGATGGAACCCAGGGACCTTTTACCTCCGGGTTTCACCCCCAGCTCTATTTTATTTGGAAACAGGGTCTCACTGAATTGTGGAGGGCCTCACTAAGTTGCTGAGGCTGATTTTGAATCCGTGATCCTCCTGTCTCAGCCTCCCAAGTACTGGGATTACAAGCATGCGCCACCACGCCCAGCTTGCAAAGACATTTTGGTGGCTGGGTTTTACGAGACTGTAAGGTATGCAGCACGGAGGGGGAGGAGATGGGACCAGGGCTCCGTAGGGCTGTGTGTGGTATCACAGGCCACGCTATGACGCTTGTGTGGTATCTGTGGTCAGGGGGGAGGCATTGTCATGTCTGCATGTTTTCTAGATCTCTCTGATTATAAGTAAGAAGCCCATCAGAGTCCCCAGAATGTAGAGACAGAGAGCACACTGAAGAAGCCAGTGCAGTAGATGAAGATGGTGACCGGGAGCAGCTAGTCTGACGTGTTTATCCTTGCTTGTGTGTTAACAAGGCATTATTAAGTCAAAGACCTTTTCTCATAGGTAAAATATGGATAGTCCTTTGATCTTAGTTGCCAGAAAACTCAGAACAGAATGTTTGCTGACTACTGTATAGGTGAGTTAGAATGATTAATGGTAAAATTATCCTAATTACCCCCATAAAGTTTCAATATGGATTTTAAATGTTTACAGATTTTTGTTGAGATCAATTGTGTGTGTGTTTGTGTGTGTGTGGTAGTGGGGATTGAACCCAGGGGCATTCTATCTTTGAGCTAAACCCCCAGCCCTATTTTATTTTAAATTTTGAAACAGGGTATCACTGTTGCTGAGGCTGGCCTTGAACCTGTGATTCTCCAGTCTCAGCCTCCCAAGTACTGGGATTACAGGTGTGAGCCACCACACCCAGCTAGAGATGAATTATATATAGTAAAATGAATGGATATTAAGTATGTAGTTTGATAAGTTTTGAAAATTGTATCTTCCCATGTAAACACCACTCAAATTGAGATCTTGAATATTCCCATTACCCCAGAATTCTATCATCTGATGACCTTTCTAATCAGTCCTCTGCTCTGGGCAATCACTTCCTCATTCCTATTACCATAGATGTAGAGCAGTTACCATGGCTCTTCTTGAACTTTGAATTGCTAGAGATACATTATATATATGTACTGTTGCAGGAAAACTGGGTCCCTGGAGATAAAAGACAGTGGCCAGAGATAGGAAAAGCAGGTTACTTTATTCACTAGCGAAGGCTCAGCAGGCAAAGCTTTGGGTCTGAGCACCGATCGTTGAGCATACAAGCTCTTTTCTATATTTGTCACCTAATGTTGGGAAGGGAGGGGTAGGTGTGCGATGTGCGTTTCCTAGCATAAGCACAACGACAGAAGCAGACCAAGCAATTTACTAATCATTCTGTTGCTTTTCTTTTTATCGCTGCTTTGTTCATATTTGCCAGTGCCTGTGCTGGGTCGTACGCAAGCTGCTCAGGGCGACTCTGCTCTGCTCATGTCTGAGGGAGACTGTGAAGAAGCTTTATTCTTTTCATTTTGCTTCTAGCCAAAAACAGTTTTAAGGACAAAGCCAGGGGTAGGGATTGAACCCAGGGGCATCTACCTTCTGAGCTACACACCCAGCCCTATTTTAATTTTTAGTTGAAACATGGTCTCACTATATAGCTGAGAGCCTCAGTAAATTGCTGAGGCTGGCCACGAACCTGTGATCCTCCTGTCTCAGCCTCCCAAGTGCTGGGATTATAGGCGTGCTCGGCAATGTATATACACATACACACACTCCTTTGTGTCTGGCTTCAGTCACACATTATTTGTTGGTGGGTGCATTCATATTATTGGTTTCTTAGTTGTTTCTTTTTATTGCTGAGTAGTTTTCCATTCTCCTATAGGTGGACATTTGAATTGTTTCAAGTTCTCGACTACTAAGAATAAGGCTGCTACTGGGCACTGTGGCACATGCCTGTAGTTCTCAGGGACTCAGGAGGCTGAGGCAGGAGGATTGCAAGTTCGAGGTCAGCCTGGGCAACTCAGTAAGAATCTATCTCAAAATTTTACAATTATGAAAGAGGGCTGGGAGCGGGGCACATGCCAGTAATCCCAGTACTTGGGAGGCTGAGACAGGCAGATCACAGGTTCGTGGCCAGCCTCAGCAACTTAGTGAGAGCCCTTGCAACTTATCAAGGCCCTGTTTCAAAATAAATAAGAAGGGCTGGGGGTGTAGCTCAGAATGCCCCTGGATTCAATCTCAAGTAATCTCCCCTGAAACACAAGGGCTGGGGATGTAGGTTAGTGGTAGAGCACCCCTGGGTTCCATCCCCAGTATTAAAAAAAGAAGAATAAAACTGCTATGAATTTATAGTAAAAGTGTGTGTGTGTGTGTGTGTGTGT
>PVJS01021390.1:0-10158 GCA_004027185.1 Glis glis
CGGAGGTAAAACGCCCCTGGGTTCAATCCCCGGTACCGCAAAAAAAAAAAAAAAAGGTATTTTTAGCAAAGTGTGGTGGCCCACACTTGTAATCCCAGTACTTGGGAAGCTAAGACAGGAGGATTGCAGGTTGGAAGCCAGCCTCAGCAACTTAGTGAGGCTCTCAGCAACTTAGTGAGACCCTGTTTCCAAATAAAAAATAAAATAGGTCTGGGGGGAGCCGAGCATGGTGGCGCACGTTTATAATCCCAGTACTTGGGAGGCTGAGACCGGAGGATCCGGGTTCATGGCCAGCCTTAGCTACTTAGTGAGGCCTTCCGCAACTTAGTAAGACCCTGTTTCAAAATAAAGACTACAAAACAGGGCCGGGGGTGTAGCTCAGAGGTAGAATGCCTCCGGGTTCAATCCCCAGTACCACAAAAATATATATATATAGGTCTGGGGGTATAGCCCGGAGGTAGAACACCCCTAGGTTCCATCCCCAGTACCACAAAAAAAAAAAAAGTATTTTAAGAGCCAGGTGTGGTGGTACACATCTGTAATCCCAGTACTTGGGAGGCTGAGATAGGAGGCTTGCAGATTCAAGGCCAGCCTCAGCAACTTAGTGAAACTCTCATCCATTTAGCAAGACCCTGTTTCCAAATAAAAAATAAAATAGAGCTGGGGGGGGGGCTGGAGGTAGAAAGCCCTTGGATTCCATCTCCAATACCACATACAAAAAAAAAGTATTTGTGTTTTATAAAAATTGAGTTTATGTTATTAAGGGTTTTGAGATTTTTTTGAGTTAAGAGGTAGCCAATTATAAATCACAAAATGAGCTGGACGTGGTGGCGCACGCTTGTAATCCCAGTACTTTGGGAGGCGGAGACCGGAGGATCCGGGTTCACTGCCAGCCTCAGCTCTCTCTCTCTCTCTCTCTCTCTCTCTCTCTCTCCTTAGTGAGGCCCTCCGCAGCTTCGTGAGACCCAGTTTCAAAATAAAGTATAAAAAACAGGGCCAGGGGCGTAGCGCGGAGGTAGAACGCCCCTGTGTTCAATCCCCGGTACCGCAAAAAAATAAATAAATAAATAAATAAATCACAAAATGACTATATCAACATGTCTCCCTCCTTTGCCTCTGTTTCTGGTTTAACGGGAAGGGCCCCCTGTGCCTGGCTGCAGTGACGGAGGACAAGCTGAGGCTGGGTGGGGAGAACAGAGCCCTGCCCTGGTTCCAGAGCAGAAAGGAAACGCGGCCCAGGCTTCCACAGGAGCGCCAGGGACAGTGCCCAGAGCAACCTGATTTGCCTCTGCAAGCCTCGCTCTGCCTATCTGTAAAGCAGGAACATGGGTGCCAGGTAGACCCACAGAGATGCTGCCAGGCTGGGGAGAGAGGCACAGACCAAGGGCCACAACGCAGAGCAGGAAAGGAATCTAGCGGGCGCCCAGGAAGGAGACACAGGAGCAGCCTCTGAGACAGGAGACGGGACAGCAGCCACCCCAAAGAAACAGGGGTTTAAAGTAAGGGGCTAGCTGCCTACCACAGGAACCCTCAGCCACCAACATCCTGCTGCCCACCTGAGGGACCCAGCACTTGGTGCTGTCCCCATGGGAGTAAGCACCAGGGACTCTGAACGACATGCCTGCTCCACTCCCAGCCTAGCCAGTCCCCCACCCCCACACCAAGGACCATCCTAACTCCCAGCCAACTGGCCATGGAGGAACAGGGCTCCAGCCAGCTCCGTCCAGGCATGAAGGACCTTATTGTGTGTGTGTGTGTGTGTGTGTGTGTGCGCGTGCGCGCGCGTGTTGCTGGGGATTGAACCCAGGGGCATTCTACCTCCAAGCTATACCCGCAGCCCTATTTTGTGTTTTTTGTTTTTATTTTGAAACAGGGCCTCACTAAGTTGCTGACAGCCTCACTAAGTTGCTGAGGAGGGCCTTACGCTTTACTGAAGACTACTGTCCCCTTCAACATGAGACCCAAAGCCCAGCTAACGCCCACCTCAGCCCAACAAGATGCCTGGATCCCCGCCAAGCTGTGTCCGGCATCGCCTTCCCTCCTCCCCAGCAGCCTATCCCAGCCGGCTGGCGTGTGAGGCACAAGGAAAGTTAGTACATGCAGTCCTCAATTTTTAAGGAAGATGTACTGTGAGAAGCGTTGTCCATTCCTCTTTACTGTTAACGAAGAAAAAGGAGACATCCCAGCAGAGAAAGCGCAATGCTGGGAAGTATCAGGGATGCCAGGTGGGGGACATGGGGCAGGACGGCCTGTGGGAATGTGGTCGGATGCAAAGCAGGTGCTCCGGAGAAGCTACAAGTCCTGAGTTCAACACAAATCTCCCAGTAGTTGACGTGCAGCGCCTGTCTGGTAATTGTGACACCCAGGGCCAGCCAAGCCGGCGCCAGGGCCTGGCCTGTGCTCTCCCCCGGCCCATGCCAGTCCTGCCTCCCTTCTCCCAGGCAGGGCCTCTCCATCAGCCTGAAAGTCAGCAGTGGCCTGGGCATCGACTCACCCACAGCCCTCGCCCTCTCGTCCCAGCCGATCCTGTCCAAGACCAGGACATCCGTCCAGTCATCACCAGTGAATGTCAGCTCACACAGACGCCACCTCCCTCCACAGTGTCCCTCTGTGTGGGCGGCAGGCCGATGACAAGGGCCCTCAGGAAGCAGAGCAAACACCGACAAGGAGCCACCAGAAGCTCAGGGACAATTCCCAGAGGAGTGAATCCTGGCCACACCCTGGTGGGGAGCAGGGATCAAGGAAATGTTCCACGAAGAAGGAGCAAGGGAGGCCCCCACTCCAAGGCCAGGAGTGAGCCCCAGAAACAGAAAGCAACTACATAAAGCTGGCTCATGGCCCGCACCAGGGTGAGGACGAGATGAGCTGCAGGAAAGAGGCCCGCACTTGTCAGGGAGGCCCTGGGCTGGGGAGGGAGTCTGGATTCTATGCTGCAGGGAGAGGCCTCGGGAGACAGTAGAGAGGGGTGGTGTTCGGGGAGATCACCTGGCTTCTGCGCTCGGCCCAGGTCCTGACTCGCCCCTCACCTGGCTGCCCCAAGGAGACTCATTCTAAGCAGGAATCTGGTGACATCTGGCTCAGATCCTCCAGGGCCCTTCCTGTTGGATCCAGAACTTTCCACTGCCCTGGGGGACTCCAAACTACATCTGCCAAACTGCTGTGTGACAAGCACACCTGGTCTCCCCACTGCCTGGCCATGCCCATCGGCCCAGCAATATCTAAAGAAAAGGGGACCATCTACAAACAGGCAGTGGAATCCATACAACCTCCTGGAGGGAGATCGGCATCACCCATCAAGATCCCAAGTGCAGCCGGGCGTGGTGGCACACGCTTGTAATCCCAATACTTGGGAAGCTGAGACTGGAGGATCCGGGCTCACAGCCAGCCTCAGCTACTTAGAGAGGCCCTCTGCAACTTAGTGAGACCCTGTTTCAAAAAACAAAAAATAGGGCTGGGGGTGTAGCTCGGAGGTAGAATGCCCCTGGGTTCAATCCCCGGTACCACACACACACACACACACACACACACACACACACACACACAGATCCTAAGTGCAGCCGGGTATGGTGGCGCATGCCTATAATCCCAGTACTTGGGAAGGTGACACAGGAGGATCACAGGTTCTCAACCAGCCTTAGCAACTTAGCAAGGCCCTCAGCGATTTAGTGAGACCCTGTTTCAAACTAAAGAATGAAGTAGGGCCGGGGGTGTGGCTCAGAGGTAGAATGCCCCCGGGTTCAAGCCCAAGTACTCCCCCCTCCACACACACACACACCCCAAGTGCACAGGCACGCCCAGGCCCTGGCAGCTACACCTGCAGGAAATTACCCTACAGCTAAGTCCACACCCAAGGAAGCCAAGTGTACTCAAAGCGACTGATGCAAAGCTGCCCGGGACGTGGAGACTGGCCGGCTCCTCGGAGTCCATCACTGAGATGGAGAATTTGACTTGTATTCACAGGAGGGAATACTGGCCTTGGGGAAGGGGCAGGAACGTCCTAGATACACTGTTAGGTGAAAAAAGGCAAAGCACAAAATGACAGGGACAAGGTGACCTGGCAACTGGTTGGGGGCTCAGTGAGATTTCAGATTTTTTTTTTTTTTTTTGCGGTACTGGGGATGGAACCCAGGGGCATTCTACCTCCAAGCTACACCCCCAGCCCTATTTTTTTATTCTTTATTTTGAAACAGGGTCTCACTAAGTTGCGGAGGGCCTCACTAAGTAGCTGAGGCTGGCCGTGAACCCGGATCCTCCTGTCTCAGCCTCCCCAAGTACTGGGATTACAAGTGTGAGCCACCACGCCCGGCGTCCCTGCTGTTTTAAGCCACCTGGTTTTCTGGTCACTGTTCCAGTTCCCGCCTGGGGCTGGCAGCCTCTGCTGTACCTGCAGATGTGGCAGTGAGCGGGGCAGGTGAGCTCGCGGGGCCCTTGGTGGTGGCCCAGCGCTGCAGCCCCAGGCCCCGGCACGGCTCTCCTGGCAGGAGCCTGCAGGAGCCCGGGGCGGCTGACCCCTGCCTGCCCTCCCATGGCCCGCTGGGCAGGAGCCAGTGGCTCTGACTCTGCCTGGGAAATGTCAATGCTAAAATTACAACATTGCTGCGTGGAAACCATGGCAACTGGGGGTGGGGTGCGCCTGGCTTCCTCCACTCCACAGTGAAAGCTGAAAGTAACTCAGCAGTAGAAGGGCAGCAAGAAGCACAGGCAGCTTTATGTGGCAGACAATGTCTGCTTGGGGTTCCAGTGGCACCCAAGACAGGCAGGACCCCTGGGCCCCCTCCTGAGGACACCCTGGCAGGCATCCCAAGGACAAGCTCAGGGTGCTCATGCTCCATGCGCTGCAGCGAGGAAGAGGCCAGGACCAGCATTAGGACAGATGGTCCCTCTTTCACGGAGCTGCAGGTGACCTCAGGGTGAGGGCAGCGCAGGACGGGCTGCCCCAAGGGCCCGTGGACTCCTCCAAGGCAGCAGCCGCACTGGCCGGAGCACTGAGGGCCAGGGCTGCTGCTCCTGGAGGGAAAGGCGTGTAGGGCTTGCAGGGCTGGGTGCTTCATGCTAGGTGGCCTCAAGGGGTAAAAAGGGTGAGGCCAGCCACAGGACCTCGAGGCCAGGGTCCAGCACACATGAACACCTCATCTTTCCACGGGGACTCTGCAAACGGAAGCCCGAGTGGCACTGATTATCCTCTTCAACTAGCTGCCTGAGAAGGTTCTGGCAATGTTCCTTCAACCTTCAGAGACCCCACTACCTGGCCCAGAAGAGGGCAGGGGCAGGAGAAACGTCTAGGTCAAAAACCAGTTTCAGCCGGGTGTGGTGGCAGACGCTTGTAATCCTAGTACTTGGGAGGCTGAGATAGGAGGATTGCAGGTTCACGGCCAGCCTCGGCTACTTACTGAGGCCCTCTGCAACTTAGTGAGACCCTGCTTCAAAATAAAGAATAAAAAAAATAGGGCTGGGGGTGAAGCTTGGAGGTAGAATGCCCCTGGGTTCAATCCCCCCAGTACCACAAAAAAAATTTTTTTTCAGGAGCTCTTCGGGTCCCAGGGCAGAATGGGAAAGAGGCTGACAACCCACCCCCGAGCTCCTAGCCTTACACTTTGGTGGGAGCCAGGAGGGGAACAGGAGGTTCCACCTGTAACTCTTGGCCAGCACCACCAATCCCAGAAGCCGTGCAGTCTGGGGCAGGGATGGTGGGAAGTGCAGCTGCGCTTGGCCATCCACAAACACTGCACGCCAGCACAGGAAGAGGAGGGTGCAGGAGCCCGGCTGGAATGAAAGGCTCCATCCCGAGGGGCTCGGCCCCTGCCCTGAGCCCACCAGGTCACAGGACTGCACTTCCTGCCCCAGCCCTGGGTGACCACCTAGTGTCAGCGAGCACAGGAAACCCTGCTGGCCTTCCTGACCGCACAAGGACAGCCAGCCTGCCAGGCACAGGGGCCACATCCCCTCCGCCCAGTCCTCCACTGCCCTCCAGGTATCCCTCAGTGGCCTGGGTGGGCTGTGACCCGCAGTACCTGCTCAGCTGGGAAGGCATGGCTGCTGCTAGGACACCCGAGACTCGAGTCCACAGTGAGGCGAAGTGGGCAGTGGCAGCCAGTGTCACTCGGCTGCTCACCCTTCCCCGCCATACAGGGTGAGGGTGATCACGCCAGTTCCCGCAGGGCAGGCTCGGTGGGGAGCACCCTGGCCGGCTTCCTGGGCTGCCCAATCTAAACAGGAAGAGGCTGCGTCTACCAAAAGCAGTTGTCATAGAAACCTTGTTTTATAAATCATTACAACTGAAGTCATTCTGCGAGCCCTTCCGGCTGCCGGGCTGGGTGAGCAGACCAGCAACGGTGCAGTCTCTGGGCCAAGGTACCCACTCTGGCTATCCCCAAGGGGACAGAGTGCCCCACCCAGCCCTCTCAGCCAAGGCCAGTCTCCCAGAGCTCCTGAAACAGACAGGAGAGGACAGTCACAGGCTGGTGAGAGGGCCCCACCAGACCCAAGCCTGCATCCTGAAGAATTCAGACCTGTCCCCGGGCCCCCCGGGGAAGCGCAGGCACCCAGTTTCTGCACACCTCGCCCCACAGAGCCGGCTTCAGAGGAAGCAGGGCTTGTCTGGGGCTCAGCAATTCCATACCTTCCTGAGAATTCCCCACCCTGCATTGCTCCTCACTCTACCTCCCGGTTCCACTGGGTATCAGGAAAGGAGAATTCAGTCTCAGTAGCCAGGGAAGGTATGAAGGCCCTGGGGAGGAGGCCAGATGTGTGAACACCATGACCTCACCCAGCACCTTAGCCCTAGGCCGCCCTGTGCAGGCTGCTTTCCCAGGAATCCTGCACCCAGCAGCCTGAACGGAAGCCCTCAGGCAGAGCAGCCCTGGGCACAGAACAGGCTCATCACACAGTGAACAAATCCACCTGCCGGCCACACGGGCAGGTCTCCTGCATGGCCCCTGGGCCCCTGGGCCTGGCTCCCATGCCTGGCTGTCAAAAGGAACATGAAGCTGGGCGTGATGACGCACGCTTGTAATCCTAGTACTTTGGGAGGCGGAGACAGGAGGATCCCGGTTCACTGACAGCCTCAGCTTCCCCCCCTTCTTGTCTTTCTCTCCCCCCCCCATCTCTCTCTCTCTCTCTCTCTCTCTCTCCTTAGTGAGGCCCTCCGTAACTTCGTGAGACCTGGTTTCAAAATAAAGTATAAAAAATAGGGCCGGGGGCGTAGTGCAGAGGTAGAACGCCCCTGTGTTCAATCCCCGTTACCGAAGAAAAAAAAAAGGAACATGAGACTGGGAGGGCCGAAAGGCTCAAAGGCTCAGACAGGCAGCGTCCTCTTATCAAAGGCCCTGGCTTCCTGCCTCTCACTGCCACCAGCCCCAGAGGACTTCCTAATTTGGGGGCCATTCTGGTAAAAGCAGCCTAGGTAAATTATTCCTAGGAACACAAGTGTCATTGCCGGCAAACCCTCTCACTTGTTTGCAAAGAGGGAAGGAGGAAAATTCTAGACTGATGACCATCAAAAGAGCTGGGTGCCGCCGGCCCTGCCTGGCCAGAGTGGGAGTGACAGGCTCTGCCAGCCCCGGATGCCACATGCCTAGAAACCGGGCAGAGGGGATTCCAAAGGCAAGCCCCCAAACACTCCCCAGATGTCTCCCTGGAGGGGAGTGTGGGGCCAAGTCTATTTCCAAAGAGCCTCCCCCGCCACACTGCCTGACAGGAGTCCCTGCCCAGGACAGTGCCCCTGCGCACCACCACAACACAGTACCCTGAGCAGGGACGCCTATGTCGGCTGGGACACCTGTGGGCAGTGCCAGCTGCCCTCCCCACTGCTGTGTCCCCGCACCTGGCCCTGGGCTGGGTACAGGTAAGGCACCAAGAAAATGTGTCAAATCAGACTGAGTACCCAAGGAGAGTGGGCAAAGGCCCCACCCTGCCCTGTGGCACCCTGTCCCAGGCTGTGCACTCCAGTTAGGACCCGGTGCCCGGGACCTTCCTGCACCTGGCCTGCTGGCAAGGCTGGGCAACAGCCTGCCCCGCTCCCCTGCTCTGGACCAAGAGACCAAAGACACTGCTTCCATATACCCAGGGCCACGTGCTGGGTCCAGCCGAGCCCATCTCTTTCCTTGATGCCAGAGAAAAGGCCCACAAGGCCCCGGGGCGCCCATTCCAGCCCCCAGCCCCCGATGCCTGGAAGCCACAGCTCTGCCCGGCCCACGTCCGACAGTCCCAAGTCCCTCTCAGCTCCAGACTCACTGTTTGACCTTCTCCTCAGGACAGACCTCGCTGATTCCCTTCCTAAGGACGCGGAGAGACAGGCCTCGCCGCAGCGTGAGCATGGTCTACCCGGTCTCACTACGGCCACAGGAAGAGCCTGGGCCCCCAACGCCCTTTGGACCTGCCCCATCCCTCCAGGCAGGCATTGCCACCTCCCTAAGCAACCCCGGCTTCCCGCTCGGCCCAGCCCAGGCTGTGAGGGCACACCACCTGCCCCAATCTGTGAGGAGCACGCAGGCTGCCATGGTAACAGTGGCTCCAGCCATCAAAAGAGGAAGGCATGACGGACTCTGAGTAATTTCAAAGTTAAGCAACCATGAGGGGCTGCTTCCCATCTACGAAGTTAACCAAAAACCATTTTATTTGTTTGTTTATTATTTTGTGTGTGGTACTGTGGATTGAACTCGGGGGCATTCTACCTCTGTGCTATACCCCCAGCCCTACTTTATTTATTTTTGAAACAGGGTCTCACTAAGCTGCAGAGGGGCTTGCTAAGTTATTGTGGCTGGCTGCAAACCTGGGATCCTCTTATCTCAGCCTCCCAAGTACTGGGATTACAAGTGTACACCACCACACCACACCACACTTTAAATGTTAGATGTCTGGAAGTGTTTGCAGCAGCACTATTCCATCACCAAAAGACGGGAACAACCCATGTGTCCATCACTGATGGACAAGTAAGCCAAATGTGGTAGATCCACACATGGAATACTATATGACTGCAAAAAAGAACTGAAGTACCTACTCATACATCCTAAAACATGACACGCCATAGGACTCCATTTATGTGAAATACCCAGAAGAGGCCAGTCCATAGAAACAGAAAGCTGACTGGCAGGTGCGGGGGCAGGGGGACTGGGAGTGGCTGTTAATGCGCGCAGGTTTATTTGGGGGAGTGACAAAAATGTTCCGGAGTTTAACAGTGATGGAAGTTGCTCAACCTTGAGAATCTACGAGACCACTGAATTGTATAGCCTAAGACGGTAAACTTTATGACAGATGAGTTATGACCCAATAAAGCTGTCATAAACGGTAAGTGACTGGATGCCGGAAGCTGTGAGGAAACAGGCAGGCTCCTCCCTACCCCAGAGCTGGCTGTGGGTGACGCGCGGCCTTGGCCTCAAAACACCCTGACCCTTGCCCCAGAAAGGCGCTCCCAAAACTTACTGTACAGAAGCAACAGCTGGGCAGAGCCCGCGGCTGCATGTGCCTACTCTAACCCACACGCGAGGAGCCAGCTCCAGCCTTGGTAACACCTGGAAGGTGCGCCCAAGCTCATGTGGGGGGAGTTTTCTGGGAAATGGAGCGCCACTTCCCATAGCTTTCAAAGGCACCTGGAAGCTGTCACAGTCAAGAGGTGGGGGCAGCTCTTCCCCATTCCTCCCACACTGCCCCAAGAGCAGGGGACTGCACCAGGCACCAAGCACCAGGGCTAGAGCCGAGGAAAGAAGTAGGGAGAGACAGAGGCCTGGAACTCAGAACACACCGGCTGCTGCACGGGGAAGAGGGAATTCAGACGTGCCATGTATCAATAACGTCCCCTAGAACTGGAGGCCACGTTCCTTCCCCAGAACCTCAGTCCCTCAGCCCAGAGGATGCTGAAAGGGCAGCGACTTACATCCAGGCTCCACAAAGACCTCTCAAACCTCAATCAGAAAATGAATGGCAATACTTGAGAGGCTGAGACAGAAAGATCATAGGTTCAAGGACAGCCTCAGCAAGTAGTAAGACTTGTCAACCTAACAAGACCCTGTTTCAAAATTAAAATAAGAGCCGGGCGTGGTGGCGCACGCTTGTAATCCCAGTACTTTGGGAGGCAGAGACCGGAGGAGCTGGGTTCGCGGCCAGCCTCAGCTCGCTCTCTCTCTCTCTGTCTTTCTCTACCTAGTGAGGCCCTCCTCAACT
>PVJS01021390.1:18919-31753 GCA_004027185.1 Glis glis
TTTTTTTTTTTTTTTTTGCTTTTGAGACAGGGACTCCCTAAATTCCCCAGGCTGTTATCCTCCTGTCTCAGTCTCCCAAGTACTGGGATTACGTATGTGGGCCATTGTACCTGGCTATTTCAGCATTCTTCTAAAAGATAGCTCCTTTTGTCAGGTATTGTGGTACAAGCCTATAAATCTAGTACTTGGGAGGCTGAGACAGGATGATTTCAAGTTCAAGGCCAGACTCAGCAATTTAGTGAGGCCCTCAGCAACTTAGACCCTGTTTCAAAATTTAAAAAGTAAAATTGGGCTTGGGTTGTAGCTCGGAGGTAGAACACCCCTGGGTTCAATCTCCAGTACCACAAAAAATAAATAAATAAAAAGATAACTCCTTTTAAAACAACCACAGGACAGGTGTGGTGGCATGTCTGTAATCCCAGTACTTGGGAGGCTGAGACAGGAGGATCACAAGTTCGAGGCCAGCCTCAGCAACTTAGTGAGACACTGTTTCAAAATAAAAAATAAAAGTTCTGGGGGTGTAGTTCAGAGGTAGAACAGCCCTGGGTTCAATCCCCAGTACCCTTAAAAAAGAAAGAGGGCTGAAGTTGTAGCTTGAAGGTAAAATGTCCCTGGTACAATCCCTAGTATCAAAAATAAAGTTAGGCATGGTGGCACATGCCTGTAATCCTAGTACTTTGGAGGCTGAGACAGGAAGATCACAGGTTGGAGGCCAGCCTCCGCAACCTAGCAAGGCCTTCTACAACTTAGCAAGACCCTGTTTCAAAATAAAATAGGGCTAGAGGTGTGGCTCAGAAGTAGACGTCTCTAGTACCACATACAAAATAAATAAATAAAAATTAATTAAATTTAAAAATAAAATAAAATCAAGATCAACCTGGGCAACATAATGAGGCCCTGTCCCAAAATAATAAACAAGTGGCATGGTGGCACACACTTGTAATCCCAGTACTTAGGAAACTAAGACAGGAAGATCACAAGTTCCAGGATGGTCTCAAGCAAGTACTGAGACTCTCATCAGCCTAGCGAGACCCTGTTTCAAAATAAAACTAAAAGGCCAGGAGTGGTGGCACATGCTTGTAATCCCAGTACGTGGGAGGCTGAGACAGGAGGATCACAGGTTCGCGGCCAGCCTCAGCAACTTAGTGAGACCCTGTTTCAAAATAAAAAATAAAATAGGGCTGGGGGAAGCTGGGTATGGTGGCGCACACTTGTAATCCCAGTACTTTGGGAGGCAGAGACCGGAGGATCCGGGTTTGCAGCCAGCCTCAACTCGCTCTCTCTCTCTCTCTCTCTACTTAGTGAGGCCCTCCGCAACTTCATGAGACCCGGTTTCAAAATAAAGTATAAAAAATAGGGCCGGGGGTGTAGCGCGGAGGTAGAACACCCCTGGGTTCAATCCCCGGTACCGCAAAAAAAAAAAAAGAAAAATGGGGCTGGGGGTGTAGCTCAGAGGTAGAATGCCCCTGAGTTCAAACCCCAGTACCACACAAAAAAAGGAAATAAATAAATAAACGAACAAAACAGGCATGGAGCTCACATCTGTAATCCTAGTACTTGCGAGGCTGAGATAGGAAGATGGTAGGTTCAAGGATAGACATAGCAACTTAGCAAGACACTCAGCAATTTAGGGAGACCCTGTTTCTAAGTAAAAAAAAATAAATAAATAAAAAGTCCTGGGGTAGAGCTTGGAGGTATAATACCCCTGGGTTTAATCCTCATTACCAAAAATAAATAAAATCACAAAGGAATGATCCCATCTAAAATATATAATATGAATTCCTTAGTATCTTCAAATATCAAGTGATTATTGACATTTCTTCCATTATGCCCTAAGTGTTTTTGTGTGTGTGTGTGTGGTACTGGGGATTGAACCCAGGGGCATTCTACCTACAAGCTATACCCCCAGCCCTATTTTTTATTCTTTATTTTGAAACAGGGTCTCACTAAGTTGCAGAGGCCTCACTAAGTAGCTGAGGCTGGCCACGAACCCGGATCCTCAAGTCTCAGCCTCAGGAGTACTGGGATTACAAGCGTGCGCCACCACGCCCAGCTTCCCTAAGTGTTTTGAAATCTGCATCTGTGAACCTCATTCACAATTGCGAAAAGCCAAGAAGAGCCCAAAGGTCACTGACTGGTGAAGAGATAAACCTGTTGCGATGTGCAGGCAAGGGAAGATTACTGGGCCTAACTACCCATACCTAAGTGGGGCTCGAAGGCACTGTGCCAAATAGGATTTCATCAATATGAAATTCTAGAAAAGGAAGAACCAGGTGGGTGCAGGGGCCCACATCTGTAATCACAGCTACTCAGGAGTCTGAGACAGGATTGAAAGTTCAAGGCCAGCCTGGGCAACTTAGCAGACCCTGGCTAAAAATAAAATAATAAACAAAGGGCTGGGGAGTATAGCTCAGTGGCAGAGCGCCCCCTAGAGTCATCCCCAGTATTTAAAAAAAGCGAAACTACATGAGAAAAAGCATATTTGTTAGCTAGGGTCCTCTGGTGGCAGAGGAAGTGACTGCCAAGGAGCAGATGGGGACTTTGGGGGTGATGGAAATATTCTACGCTACAATGCAGTGGTCATTATGCAGAGTACACATTTGTCAAAACTCTGTGGAGTTTTAAAATAGGTGTTTATGGAAGTTGTGGGGAGGTATGAGAGAGAGAGAGAGAGAGACACACACACACACACACACACACACACACACACACACACTGGGGATTGAACCCAGTGGGGGTTCTACCTCTGGACTACACCCCCAGCCCTGCCCTTTTTATAAACAGGGTCTCAGCCAGGCATAGTGGCGCATGCATGTAATCCCAGTACTTGGGAGGCTGAGACAGGAGGACAGCAGATTCCAGGCCAGTCTCAGCAACTTAGCAAGGCCTTCAGCAACTTTGTGAGCTCGTTTCAAAATAAAAAATAGGACTGGGGTGTAGCTCAGAGGTAGAATGCCCCTGGGTTCAATCCCCAGTACCACAAAAAAATAAGTAACAAGAGAGCCGGGCGTGGTGGCACACGCTTATAATTCCAGTACTAGGGAGGCTGAGACCGGAGTTTTTAGGATCGCGGCCAGCCTCAGCTACTTAGGCCCTCTACCACTTAGTGAGATCCTATTTCAAAATAAAGAATAAAAAATAGGGCTGGGGGTGTAGCTTGGAGGTAGAATGCCCCTGGGTTCAATCACCAGTACCGCAAAAATAAATAAATAAATAAATAAATAAATAAGTAAATGAATAACAATAATAATAACAACAACAGCAGGGCTGGGGGTGTAGCTTGGAGGTAGAACGCCCCGGGTTCAATCCCCAGTACCAAAAATTAAATGAGTAAAAATAAAAATAAAAACAGAGCCAAGCATGGTGGTGCACACCTGTAATCCCAGTACTTGGAGGCCGAGACAGGAGGATCATAAGTTTGAAGCCAGCCTCAGCAAGTCAGTGAGACCCTGTTTGATTCTGGGTTTTTTTTTGTTGTTGTTGTTTTTTTGCAGTACCGGGGATTGAACCCAGGGGCGTTTTACCTCCGAGTAACACCCCCAGCCCTATTTTTTATACTTTATTTTGAAACCGGGTCTCACAAAGTTGCGGAGGGCCTCACTAAGTAGCTGAGGCTGGCCGCGAACCCGGATCCTCCGGTCTCCGCCTCCCAAGTACTGGGATTACAAGCGTGTGCCACCACGCCCGGCTGATTCTAGGTTTTAATTCCATTGTAAACCCAAAGAGAGCAGAGCCCCAAGGGGAAAAAATTCCATTGCTGTAACATACTGAAATTCACATCCACTCAACTAATATTGCCATGTCTACCAAAAACCAGGCACCACCATAGGCATTCATGGTGGGTGCTGTACAAAGCAACCCCTGCTCTCAGGTACTGCCTGGTAGATCTGCATCTGATATCAGGGCAAACAAAACAAAACCCTGTAGATCTCACACACCTACCAACGAAGAGGATCCAAGGCTGTGTGCCTGCTGGGCCATCTCATAGCAAGGCCCCCCTCCACTGGCATGGCTATTTGAGAGCCAACTGTACCTCTCTGGGCTGGATCAGAAGGACGGGGGACCCAGGACTTGGGAGGCTGAGACAGGAGGATCACAGGTTCGAGGACAGCCTCAGCAACTTAGCAAGACCCTCAGCAACTAAGCAAGAACCTGCTTCAAAATAAAAAATAAAAAGGGCTGGGGATGTAGATCAGAGGTAGCGTGCTCCGGGTTCAATCTCCAGTACCAAAAAAAAAAAAAAACAATGACCCACAGTGGCCTGAGTGTCCAAAGTCCCGGTTCTCTCCTTGGTGAGCTCATGTTTATAAGTGCCAAAGGAATCAATCCTCACACTAACCTTAAGATGGGCACTATACAATCTGATTTACATATAAGAAAACTGAGGTTAAGGAGTGTACCTAAAGTATACCAACCTGCGCAAAGCAGAGCGGGGACTGGAGCCCAGGCCATGCGCCTCCTGAGCCAGTGTCCCACTTTCCACATAAAGAGCTTCTATCGACTTACAACGTGCCACCATTCTGGGGGACGCTAGCTACACTTTTTTCTTAACAATCAGAACAACCCATGAGAAAACAGGGGTGCAGGGAGGGTAAGCAGCATGCTCAGGTCATGCAGCTGCCAAGGGGGAGAGGCCAAATCCACGCCCACCCCCACCCCTGGCCTAGGGCTGCAGAGCTAGCTACCTGGAACCACCGCCCACACCTGTCTTTAATGCCCCCAATCCTCCAACAGCTTCCAACCTGAGAGCCTGTGATCATTCTAATTGCCAAGAATGGTGGGACTGGGGCATCCTTGCCCTGCTGTGACCCCCTCAAGCCAGGCCCACTAAATTTTCCACTCGTTGGTTTCCCTCTAAGGCTTTGCTCCTTGGGGGTGTCCGGTGAAGTCTTGTTAAAATTCATGGCTTGAATGTGCTAGGCCAGGAGGCTCTTCTTTCAACTCAGGTGTCAGCTCAGATGTCCTTAAAGGGCTCCCCGCCCTGCTACACCCACTTTCCAGTGTCCTGGGGTTTCTCCAGGTCAAGCCCAAGAGACCATGGACTTCTTCAAGGCTCCCCCTCCCTTGGCAGTCACGCTCTGCACCTGAGGCTCACCTCAGCGAGGCATCCTGCTCCCCTTTGTATCCTCTGCAGAGGCGGCTCCTTAGGGACAATGTGTAATTGTCAGTTCGAAGAGGCGTGAGACAGCCCTCCAGGCGCAATGGGTAAGAGGCACTTACACTTGTGGATGTATACAAGTATCTAAAGCTGCACAACAATCCACCAGCTGGGAGCCAGGCGTGGTGGCACACATCTGTAATCCCAGTTCTTGGGAGGCTGAGGCAGGAGTATCCAAGATTCGAGGCCAGCCTCAGCAACTTACAAAGACTCTCAGCAACTTGGTGAGACCCTGTTTGCAAATTAAAAAATAAAATAGGGTTGGGGGTGTAGCCAGCCTTCTGGAGATAGAATGCCTCTGAATTCAATCCACAGTACCACCACCACCAAAAAAAAAAAAATTCCATCAGCTGTCAGAAGCTAGTTGAGAAAAGACAGTATGTTTAGACTGGCTAGTCATCCCCCTGGTGAAGTAAGTAAAAGCCCAGCCTTCCACAGTAGATTTAAACTAGTATTTTCTTGATTTGAGAGAGCAGCGGAAAGAACACTGGATCTGGAATCAGAAGACCTGGGTGGGAGCTGCCTCTAGAGCTCTCCAGCCGGATGACCTGATTGAATTATTCAATTTCCAGGAACCTCAATTTCCTCCTCTACACAGCAGGAGGGGTGGAGAGCCCTACAGCCGACCTCCCAGAGAGGTGGGGCAAACCAAGGGAGATGAGATATGAGCTCTTTGTAAACAATGAAGCTTGTGGACCCCTCCCCAGTAATCAGCCTGATCCAAAGACCTCATTCCAGGCCCTTCTATATCCAAATACCTGTAACTTCTATTATCTTTGCCCCCAGAGAGCAACATAGCAGACAGCAAAGCAAATTGAGCAGAGCTCCCCCTAAGAGTTCCGCTGTCTAGAAAAGTCAAAACTGACCTTGAGGTCAGAAAAAGACCTCAGACAGGACAGAAGGTGGAGCCCTTGGGAGCCAGGAGTTCCATTTATCCAGCACTTAAAATACACCTAGCCTTAAGGGAGATGTAAACATCCAGAGAAAAGTAATGTGCCTCAGGTGGATATGGCTTGGACCCAAGGTCGTGTGATGCCCAACCTCCACGTTTGAGGAACTCACCCCCAAAACTCTCACCCTTGATGGTCCATCAAGTAGACCCCACCACAGGCCGCCACCACAAGCCACAGTGCCCAGACTCCAGGTCCTTAGCTCATGCACAAACAGCTCGTCTCTGCTACCGATTCTGCCAGAGGAACCTCAGAGTAACCTTGAGGCTGCCCTCCCCACCTCCTGTAGGAAAACGAGCTCGCTCATGATCTCGAGCTTCCTCTGGGGGCCCAACATCTATCTAAGCAGTACCGGGTGAAGGACAGAAGATGGTGCGCGTATTAGAACAGTCCTATGCCCCCATTGTGTAAGATGCTTGCAGGCCCGGTGGACCAGTCATCCCCTTTGCTGAGCAGTGAACTGTTTGAGATGAAAAGCATGATCTGCTCTCTTCTTTTTAACACCTGCTCTCCGCACAGCAGAGGCAGTGCACTGAGGGACGATGGAGCTGCAGCCCTCTCCCACAGCAGCACCCACCCATGGACAAGCACGGCTCTGGGCACCTGCCCTGCACCTCCGGGGGCTTTAGTTCGCTCTGCACCACGGCCGAGGTAACTTCCCGAATCCTGCAGGAGAATGGACTCAGGTTCCGAGGCCTGGGGCCTGACGCACCCACCCCGCCAGTGGCCGGCCCTGTCCTGGCCCAGCTTCCACCACCAAGCAGCCCCGAAACCGCGGCCACCGCCCTTGGGACGCCGGCGAGAGGCGGGTGGGAGGAGCCGACAGGGCCGCCCGGTTCTGCAGCATCGCGAGGCGCATCCTTGCCGCGGGGGGAGGATCGGGCAGCGGTGCGGGGGACCGAGGGGCGACCACCGCCCGCCGGCACCGAAGTGGGGGTAAGGGCGGCATCCGCGGGCAAGGGCGACCGCTGTGGGGAAGGGGACGGCATCGCGGCGGGCGGAGCGGGGGCGGCATCGCCTGCTGGACCTAGCGGGCCGCCGTCTTACCGGCAAATCTGGATGGCGGACGGCGTCTCGATGGTGGGGCCTGACATGCTGGCGGCGACGGCGGCGACGGCGGCGGCGGCGGCGGCAGCCGGGGACGACGAGAGCAGAACGCAGGTGTCCGGCGGGCCCGGCGCGGAATGAATGAGCCCCGGCGGCGCCATAGAGGGGGAGGGCGGAGGCGGAGCCATGGCGCCGGAGAGGCGGGGCCTGCGAGTCGGCGGCGAATCCGGCGCGCGCGCCCCGCCCTCGCCCCGCCCCCTGCCAGGCCCCGCCCCTCGGGCCGCCACGGCCGCTGGCGCTGGCGCGGGCGGCGGGTTCCGGCGACAGTGGGGGCGTCCGCGGGGCCCGGCTTCCAGAAGCTTCGGCGGCGGTTGCGCGGCGCTGCTGCGGAGCGGGGGCGTGGGCCGCGCCGACACCGCTGCGGGCCCGAGCGCTCCGGCCTGGCGCCGAGTGTCGGGCCGGGAGGGCGCGAGCGCGGGTGCTTCCTGCGCGGCCGGGCCGGGCCGGTGCGGGGCGTTCCCTGCACCCGCGCGGCGATTCGCTGCCCCCGCCGGGCCGGGCCGGGCCGGGCCGGGCGCCCGTGAGGTCACCGGGGAGGGCCCTGCAGCGCCGGCCCCGCGCCCGCCACCTCCGCGAGCCCCGAACCGGCACCGAGCGCCCGGGCCTGACCCGCCCCGCCGGGCCGCGCTGCAGAAACACCTCCGGGACCACAGGGCGCGGCGGCGCGCGCGTGTCATCTCAGAGCTCGGGAGGCCGAGTCGGGAGCATCGCAGGTTCGAGGACAGCCTCAGCAGTTTGTTTGTTTGTTTGTTTTTGCAGAACTGGGGATTTTGCAGAACCAGGGGCATTCTACCCTCCGAGCTATACCCCCAGCCCTATTTTTTTATTCTTTATTTTGAAACAGGGTCTCACTAAGTTGCAGAGGGCCTCACTAAGTAGCTGAGGCTGGCCGCGAACCCGGATCCTCCGGTCTCAGCCTCCCCAAGTACTGGGATTACGAGCATGCACCACCACGCCCCGCCTGGCTCAGCCTCTGCAGTTTAGTGAGACCTTGTTTCAAAAATAAAATAGGGCTGTGGGTGTGGCTCAGAGGTAGAGTGCCCCTGGGTTCCATCCCCAGTAGCAATAAAAAAATTAAAATTTCTGGAGGCACCTGCTTGGTTGCGTACGTGTGCTGCACCCAGCAGCCCTGAAGCCGTCGACCTGTTCTGCTGCGTACCATATGCCCTGGAATCACTTCCAGCCAAGAGGGGTCACAGAATCCACCGAAAAACCCCGAAGAAGGGAACTGGGTCACCCCCACCTATTGGCACTATAGAGAGGTTTTACTTACCTATGCAGTTTGCCTGTTTCCAAATTTTGTACCATGAGTGTAGGTTTGTACTCAAATTTAAGAAAATAACGAACCTGGCGTGGTGGCACACGCTTGTAATCCCAGTACTTGGGAGGCTGAGACAGGAGGATGGCAGGTTCGCAGCCAGCCTCAGCAACTTAGTGAGGCCACCTGCAACTTAGACCCTGTTTCAAAGTAAAATAATAAAATAGGGCTGGAGGTGTAGCTCGGAGGAAGAATGCCCCTGGGTTCCATCCCCAGTACCACAAAAAAGAAAAAGCCCACAGAACTCCAGCTCCAGCTCCCACCGGGTGGCTCCTGCATGACCAGAGAGTGAAGGCCACCCACCGGCTTGATCTGCAGCTCCCAGAGACAGCAGGCAGCCCCATCAGGTCTCCCTGTGATTTAAAGATTATTGCCAGCCGGGCGTGGTGTCACACGCTTGTAATCCAAGTACTTGGGAGGCTGAGACAGGAGGATCCAGGTTCTTGGCTAGCCTCAGCTACTTAGGCCTCTGCAACTTAGTGAGATCCTGTTTCAAAATAAAGAATAAGAAATAGGACTGGGGGTAGAGCTTGAAGGTAGAACGCCCCTGGATTCAATTCCCAGTGCCAAAATAAATAAATAAATAAAAATAAAAGATTGCCAGTCAGGCATGGTGGCATACACTTGTAATCTCAGTACTTGGGAGGCTGAGACAGGAGGATGGAAATTTTGAGACCAGCTTCAGCAACTGAGGCCCTATTTCAAAATAAAAAAATAAAATAGGGCCAGGCGTGGTGGCACACACCTGTAATCCTAGTACTTTCGAGGCTGAGATAGGATTCCAGGTTCATAGCCAGCCTCAGCAATTCAGCGAGACCCTGTTTCCAAATAAAAAAAAAATTTTTAAATGGCACTGGGGGTGTAAGTTGGAGGTAGAATGCTCCTGGATTCAATCCTCAGCACCACAAAAAAAAAAAAAGGGTTGATTGGGTGGGGTAGCTCAAAGTTAGGATACCCCTGGGTTCAATCCCCAATACCAAAACAAAAATTATTGAGTCGGGCATGGTGTTGCATGCCTGTAATCCCAGTACTTGGGAGGCTGAGATGGGAGGATCGCAGGTTCAAGGACAGCCTCAGCAAGTAGTAAGACTCATCAACCTAAGGAGAACCTGTTTCAAAATTAAAAATAAAGCCAGGCGTGGTGTACACATTTGTAATCCCAGTACTTGGGAGGCTAAGGCCAGAGGATCCAGGTTTGCGGCCAGCCTCAGCTACTTAGTGAGGCCCTCTACCACTTAGTGAGACCCTGTTTCAAAATAAAGAATAAAAAAATAGGGCTGAGGGTGTAGCTCAGAGGTAGAATGCCTCTGGGTTCAATCCCCAGTACCACAAAAAAAATTAATTAAAAATAAAATAGGACTGAGGGTGTAGCTTGGAGGTAGAATGCCCCTGGGTTCAATCCCCAATATCAAAATATATATACTGTATATATGTATATATAGATATTATATATATAGCTAAGAATTCTGTTTTGGGGGATGGGCTTATAGCTCACTGATAGAGTGTTTGCCTACCCAGCATGCTGGAAGCCCAAGTTCTAATCCCCAGCACCTTGCTCATACACACCCAAAAAAAAATTTTTTTTTTTTGCTAGGGTGAATTAAGGTGACGTAAGTATTAAGGGCTATCAACCTATTCAAACACTTCTATCTACTTCCCGTAAGGATCCTGAGTGGGGAGGAAAGCTGTAAGCAGCTCTGGAGCTTAAGCAAGGCCCTTTCCTTATCTGATAAGTGAGAGTGATAACGCTCACCTCCTGACCCTTATGAGCATTAAATGTAATCAGTTTAAGAGCCTCCCGGTTAATAAGTTAGGGCTTGCTTCCTCTTGGTTCTGTGCCTCTCCACCGCCCTACCCAAACAGTGAATGGCCAGTAACAAGAACTCACCAAGGCCCTGCCTTGCAGGTGTGCTCAGCCAGCTGAGGCTGATGGGGAGACAAATCCAGACACAGAAAGCCTGGCTGGGCCTCACACGGAACTAGAGAATGGGATGAGCTGAGTGGTTTAGGGTGAAATAGCCTGGCCCCTTGTAAGAAGGGAGCAAAAAAAGAGACCTGGGGCAAGCCCTGCGCTTTGGGGCAAGGGTGTGGCTGTCTTTGGGCCTCTGATAGCATCTGTCCACACTATTCATAGCCCCACAGGTGTGGAGGGGCAGGGAAGATAACAGCTCAGCCCCTGGTATGATTGTGTGCTGATTTCCTAGAGAGAAAATGGCAGCCCCAGGTGATTATTCATGATGATGCCCTGTTTGCAAGGATGGGGGCGGGCATCCCTTCACTAGGACTTCCTTCATGAATTATTTTAGCCAAAGTGCTGGTGGATGTACACTGATCTCTCACCTTCTACAAGTCTCTCACCTGCCCGTTCAGGTGGTTTTCTGCTTTTTCCTCAAGCTATGAGGTCATTTCTATCACTCACATTCAGCAGAACTTCTCAAAAGAGCTGCGTGTACACACAGCCCATACCCCTCCTCCGTGTCCCTCTGGACCGGTGCCATCTTGATCTTTGTCTCCACCACTCCACTTATCAAGGTCCCTAGTTCCCAATAAACCTTGTCAGCAGTCCTCTTCCTTGATTCGGCAGCTTCTGTGACCACCCCCTTTCTGGAAGCGCTTCTGCCCACTTCCAGGATCTCCACGCTCGCCTTTCCTCCCTTCTTCCTGCCTGCTCTGCATGTCTGCCTCCTCACCCTCCTGACATCTGGGGACTTTGGACAAGCCCAGCAGGGCCTGCACTCCCAGGCATGAGCCACCACACCTGGCCCTGGACCACTCTTTACCTAGCCAAAGCTGGCTTGAAAATAAGGCCTTCCCTGCCAGGCACAGTGGCACACCCCTGTGGTCCCAGTACTTGGGAGGCCGAGAAGGATTGCTGGTTTTTTGTTTTGTTTTGGCACTGGGGATTGAAGCCAAGAGTGTTCTACCTCCACGCTATACCCTCAGACCTTTTTAATTTTGAGGGAAGCTGAGACAGGAGGATCACAGGTTTGAAAGTCTCCACAATTTAGCGAGGCCTCCCACAACTTAGTGAGACGCTGTTTCAAAACAATAAAAAAAAAAAAAAACGGCTGGAGGTGATGCTCAGAGGTAGAATGCCTCTGGGTTCAATCCCCAGTACCATAAAGAGAGAGAGAGAGAAAGGGGGGAGAGAGCACATGCACCAGGCATGGTGACACATGCCTATAATCCCAGTACTTGGGAGGCTGAGACAGGAGGATCACAGGTTCAAGGCCAGCCTCAGCAACTTGTGAGGCCTTCCGCAACTTAGTGAGACCCTGTTTCAAAATAAAGAATAAAATAGGGCTGGGGGTGTAGCTCGGAGGTAGAATGTCCCTAGGTTCCATCTCCAGAACCACACACACACACATACACACACACACACACACACACACACACACACACAAACAGCCTGAGAACACTTGCATCAGCCTTAAGTTGTGCAAAATCATCTAACACAAAATTTATTTTACCATAAAATGCTGAATATCTCGTGTAGTTCATAGAATACTGGTAATCCCCCCCCACAATGTTGGCAACACAGTGCACTGTGGATTATCAGTTGTTTGCCCTTGTGACCATGGGGCTGACCAGGAGCTGCGGCTGGCTGCCACTGCACAGCATCACAAGAGAGGAACAGATGGCATAGCACCAGCCTAGGAAAGGATCAAAATTCCAAATAAAAAGTGCAGTTTCTAATGAATGCTTATTGCTTTTCTACTATAGTAAAAAACCTGTACTATCGAAAAACCCTGTGGAACCATCCTAAGTCAGGCCACATGCATGCCTGTAGTCCTAGCTCTCCAGGAGGCCCAGGCAGGAGGAGGACTTATGCCCACAAGTTTGAGACCCACCTAGGCACACAGCAAGATCCTGTCTCAAAACAATTAAATAAGTAAAACTGAAGTTAAATAAAAAAAAACACTTTTTTTTGTGGTACTGGTGATTGAACCCAGGGGCATTGTGGAAAGTGGATCTGTCCTAACAGGACGAGGCTGAACGCTGACTTGGCCAGCTCTGCTGGTAGCCATCAGGCAATTCCTTGCTCCTAGTCCCAGGATATTTTAAAGAAAGAGGATCAATGCGTGGCTGGTTAGCTAAACGCATATATAGACTGGCAGAATGTAGATTGGATAACTTACTTAGGCGAAACCCAAGGTCAGGGACAACCTGGGTTTTTTTTGTTTTTTTTTTCGGGGGTACCGAGATTGAACCCAGGGGTGTTCTACCTCCTCACTATACCCCCGGCCCTATTTTTTATACTTTATTTTGAAACCGGGTCTCACGAAGTTGCAGAGGGCCTC
>PVJS01021391.1:0-31553 GCA_004027185.1 Glis glis
CCCTTTTTTACTTTGAAACAGGGTCTTGCTAAGTTGCTGAGGCTGACCTCAAACCCACTATCCCCCGTATTTGCCTCTGGTACTAGGATTACAGGCATGCGTTACCATGCCTTGCTGCCACCTTGCTTTTTTTTTTTCAGTACTGGGGATTGAACCCAGGGGCATTCTATCTCCAAGCTACATCCCCAGCCCTATTTTTTATTCTTTATTTTGAAACAGGGCCTCACTAAGTAGCTGAGACTGGCTGCGAACCCAGATCCTCCTGTCTCAGCCTCCCAAGTACTGGGATTACAAGTGTGCGCCACCACGCCCGGCTTTGCCCCTTTCTTTCTTCCTGCAGTGCTATGGATCAAACCCAGGGCCTTCAGCATGCTAGGCAAGCACTCTCCTATAAGCTACACCCCAACTCCCTGTAAGACCTTGATTTTTTTACCTTTTTAATATACTTTTATTGGTGTATTGAGATTATACATTACAATGAGATTCAGAATGATAGGAACACACATGCACTCAGCACTTGGTGTGTCTCCCTCTGGATCCCGCTCCACTCCCTCTCCCTTCCCCATACATGTTATTGATATTGGCATTGGTAATTTTGTTGTTTTACAGCGCTGGGGGTGGAACCCAGGGCTTTGCACATTGCTAGGCAAGCACTCTACCACTGAGCTATACCCTTAGCCCCCTACTTTCCATGTTTTTATGACATCTGTAGCTATACTACAAGAAAGGAGAAATTTGGACTAGGACCTTGCCTAAACATTCCTAAGTGTAAAGGAGAGATTTACTGGGGTGGGGAGGGCAGGTTTTTTTAATACCTAGAATACTTGAAGAACTGCAAGCCTATGGCTGTGTTTGCTAAATACTAACTGGGACTTCATAGACTGCAGGACTGTGAAGAGAGAGACATATAGAAATGAAAATCATACTTTCAGCTCTAGTTGAGGGTGGAGGGACAGTGCAAATAGGCTGTGGGTTGGGCACCCATTCCTTGTAGCGGCAGTACCCAGTCCTTGTCCTTGAGCTCGCTGCTGCTTCCCCTTAGGTACGCAGTGCTTTGTGGTCAGCTGGCTGAGCATGAGGGCATCCAGAGGCGCATCCAGAGTGGCTTTAGCTTCAAGGTGAGGACAGGCTTCTCCTTCCCCTATGCTGGCCTACTCCATTTGCCTGCTCCTCCCCACTCCCTTGGAAGGGCTTCCCCAGCCTCAGTGCCTTGCTGCTCTCCCGAGGACTTTGATCTGATGTGGGTTTACATTTGTATTTCTCCCTCAGGTACACGTGGACAAAGCCATTGCTCTCCAGCCAGAAAACCCTAGGGCTCACTTTCTTCTGGGCAGGTGGTGCTACCAGGTAAGTTACGTTCTAGGACCTGACATAATGGTCCTGTGTGTCCTGGGATACTGATTTCCAGCAGGGTCTGCACTTCTTTAGCCTGATTTGGCTCAGGTTCCATTTTCCCTAAATGCTCATTCTATTGATGGCTAACCTTATTTGTTTTTAGTACAGAATATTCGGTATGCCTAAAAATACTTCTTAAATCTTTTACTCATACCTTCATCTTTTGGTGGCAGGTCTCTCATCTGAGCTGGCTAGAAAAAAAAACTGCTACAGCTTTGTTTGAAAGCCCTCCCAGTGCTACTGTGCAGGATGCTCTCCAAAGCTTTCTAAAGGTATCAGGGAAGGGAAGGGAGGGGAGGGCAGCAGCCCCAAATGCCAGGCTAACCTTGTTTTTTCTGAGGACCTTCTGGGACCCTTAATGGGAGGAGTTTCTGGTAGGCAGCAATTGTGCCTGCCTGTTTTGTGGTAAAAATCGGAATCACCTGGACAGCTTATACTAATGCAGATTCCCAGACCCACTGAATCATTATCCAGGTTGGGGAATGGAAATCTCTAATAAACTTCGGCCTGATTTGTTTTTCAAAACATCTTAATGAAATGGCTTCCTCTCTTCTCTAGGCTGAAGAACTACACCCAGGATTTTCCAAAGCAGGAAGGGTATATATTTCCAAGGTAAACTCACCTACTTCAACAGAGATGAAAATATTTATGTTGATGGCATTTCTGGGAACTTTTTTCTTTCTCGATGCTGGGGAATTGAACCCAGGGCCTCACATATGCTAGGCAAGCACTCTGCCCCTGAGCTGCACTCTGCCCCTGAGCTACACCCCAGCCCCTATTTCCAGAAACTCTTGAAAGCACACATACTCATGCCCTTCCAGCCTCCTGATGTTATTTCTCTCAGGTTTTCACTGTTGTTTCTTCTCAGTGCTATAGAGAACTAGGAAAAAATTCTGAAGCCAGAAGGTGGATGAAGCTGGCCTTGGAGCTGCCAGATGTCACTAATGAGGTAATACCTTTTAAATAACTATTTAAAAAAATTTTTTTTGTGTGTGTGGTACTGGGGATTGAACCCAGGGGTATTCTACCTGAGTTACACCCCAGCCCGATTTTTTATACTTTATTTTGAAACAGGGTCTCACTAAGTTAAGGAAGGCCTCACTAAGTAGCTGAGGCTGGCCACGAACCTGCGATCCTCCAGTCTCAGCCTCCCAAGGACTGGGATTACAAGTGTGCACCACCACGCCCAGCTTAAATAACTTTTAAAATACTGAGTTCTACTACTGAGTCATCATGTTACATTTTCAGCAAAGAATCTTCCTTTGAGGTCTTATTTCACTAGGAAAAGAGTTTACTCTTGCATAGAGTCGTACCTCTCACCTAGGGGAGGAGACAGATTCCATAGGCTTCAGGCTATCTGGGAAAATAGGAAGAATACGGCTAACAGCTCAGGAAGGAAGCAAAGGGCCCCTCGGGTACAGTGGTTTGGGAAAAGGTTTGCTCAGATTTTGAGTACTAGATTTGTTCTCTTTGTTTCCCTAGGATTCAGCTTTCCAGAAGGACCTTCAAGAATTGGAAATAATTTTAGGAGAATAATCACATTTCAATGGCCTTCATGACTTGAGAGGATACTACTATTTAAGGGGGGAAAATCAAGGCTTTCCCCCTTAGATCCTGCTGAGATCAGGAAACCAAGCAAGACTGGTTTAGGGTGTGTACTGACCCCTGGGTCTGACTGCTTACCCACTACAATCCCAACTCCTTGTCTGTTGTCCATCAGTTAATTTATCCTAATCTCTTACCTAATCTAAAATTAGGGAAGAACCTGCAGCTTGGGCTTCTGTTGTTCTCCTAAAGGGAATTCTTGAAAAAAAAATTAAAACTCAGTCTAGCATTTGCTGAGGGTGAAGTGTGGGTGGAGCCCTGAAGGCTGTTAGAACTGAAAAAGGAAGTAGCAGCACTGCCTCTAACTGCCGGCGAGATGGATGAACTTCAAAGAGCGACGGGAACAAAGCACACTACTTGTTACTAATCTTTTCCACTGAATATTAATACTCAATAAGCCTAAGATCACACCCTACCTACCGAATAGAGCAGCTCAGTTATTGCCCTTCAATCATCTATCATGTGAATTCTACTTGCACTGTTGGGCTGAGGGGCTGGACCACTTGGCTTCCAGAGTTCTGGCCGCTTTTGGAATGACGGCAGTGGCGTAGGGTTTTATTATATTGTACAACGATGATCTGAAGAGTTACCTGGAATATATTTTGGCATAAACTTGAAATAAACAAAAGTTGATTAAAAGTGATGATAGTCTCTTTTCTGTTTATTAGATCTTTATAATTGTTTCCTCATACAGAGGAAATTGTAGACAGAAAAACAGTATACCAAATACTTTAGTTAATGCTTTCCAGTGAAAAATATAGATGCATATAAAACAGGCAGAGAGCTATTTTTAGCCTACACAAGGCCTATTACAACTAAGCAAGTATTCCTTGTCCCTCTTGTTCATTCTTAGGACCAACAGCTAAAAGCCCAATTCCACCTAGAAGGAAGTGTCTAGGTCAAAGTCACTTAAGTACCTTATAGGACTACAAGACTGAAATGCTTTTATACCAACCTTTTACTCCTGAATCTGTCACTGTGGCTTTATTATACCAACTCAGATTTATTTTTTGGTGCAGAAATGAAAGACCTAAGGCACACTGAATTCTGAGAATAAGATATTTTTTGTTATCTAAAACCTAGATAAAGTTTTAAGATGGTCACTGAGCAGTGTGGGTAAGATCTGGATTAAAACTTCTAACTGGTGAAGATGCTCCAGCCCCAAGAGAGTAGCTGGGACTACAGGTGTGTGCTACTGCTGGGAGCAGTGGTGCATGCCTATAATCCCAGCTACTCGGGAGGCTGAGGCAGGAGGATCAAAATTTTGAGGCTAGCCTGGGGAATTTGGCTGAGATCCTGTCTCAAAAAAGGCTGGGAAGGTAGCTCGGTGGTAGAGCGCCCCTCCTGGGTACTATAAAAACAAAGACAAAAACCAAGTACATTCACTACAAATAATTACTTTATTAACAGCCTCCCAATGAATCTGCTTACTTAGCCTCTGAAATGCTTATGATTCAGAATTACCTTGAGTTAGTTTTAGCAGTAAGTAAAAGACCAAGCAAGCAGATGAGGCCCAGCAGGCCTCATGCAAGACTTCTTACTTAACCAAAAGTAAATTTTTATATGAATTTAGACATACAACTTTAAAACCTGCTTCTCAGTAACTGGGGAGTTTTACTGATAGAAGAAAAAAGAATCTGTGAAGAGACCCATTTCTTTGGCTATCCAGCTCAGGCGTTTTATTTGACCATTATTCAGAAGTGAAGATGAATCAGGACTCCCTCGCTTTACTTCTCTTGGAAACAAGATTGTCCAAGAGACTGCTGTTAGACTGAGTCAGTCCCAAGGCACTATGTCAAAGGTATTTCATACCTCTCCAAACACCAAAGAAATCACAGAGATTAACACACTCCAGAAGGAATAAACATTTCAGATCAGTTTGTTAGTACTGACCTGTCTCCTGTTTACAACATCAGAAAGGCTGATACAATAGCTGTTTTCCGGGAAGCCTTGTCCTGGCAGTCACAACAGGAAGAGGCCCATACAGGACCCCAGGCAGCAGTTCTCTCCATTAGACTCCAGCATTTTAAGTTTACCACAGGGGAAAAAAACAGCGATTCAGTCTTTGGCATCTCCCACTCCATCTGCATTGATGGCAAACATAGCTTCAGCTTCAGGAAGACAGGGAGAGTCGTAGATTTTGCAGATTCTCGTTTCCCCTCGTCCTTTCCTCAGGTACAGTCTGATCCAAAGACACAAACCAAAGCACCAAATTATAATTCCATTCCTGACTTTATGATAGAGCCATTTTTTTAGATGTATATACTTCCTAGAAGGACGTTAGGGATCTTTCTTAGTGCATATTATACAATTGCAACATGGACGAATCCATTCTGCCCTGACCCCTCTTAGTGGAATGCTCATAGTGAAACAAAAACTTCTCAGGGAGAGGCATATTAATTCATACTGATTCCTCCACAATCAAGGGTTTTAAATTCCTTTATGGCCAGGTGTGGTGGCGCATGCTTGTAATCCCAGTACTTTGGGAGGCGGAGACTGGAGGATCCGGGTTCACGGCCAGCCTCAGCTCTCTGTCTGTCTGTCTCTCTCTCTACCTAGTGAGGCCCTCCGCAACTTCGTGAGACCCGGTTTCAAAGTAAAGTATTAAAAAAAAAAAATAGGGCCGGGGGTGTAGCACAGAGGTAGAATGCCCCTGGGCTCAATCCCCGGTACCGCAAAAATAAATAAATAAATAAATTAAATAAATAAATAAATTCCTTTATGAATGAAAAGCAAACACCAGAACCAACCAGAGCATGACCATTAGATTTAGTAAGAGTTCCTTCAGTGTCTAATTATACAGTAGCAGCTTTAATAGGGCTTAGATGGAAATGTTTTGTTTTCATGTCTACTTCATAGTTAATGACATTCATTCCAACGAGAAGCATCTGTGCCTTTGCCTTACCTGGTTGTTGATGCATGGGCGATGATGTTTCCTCCAATAGGTTTTTTGGGATCTGCAGCAAACATGGCTGCTCCGTCCACTTGAGCTACCACCTGGTTGGTGATGACCACTGCTACGCCGAACTGATGGGGAAAGGATGTCAGTTTTGCAGCTATAAACAGGCCAAGAACCTTCCTGCTGTCCCCACATTCCTCCACAATTCATGTTTCTCTTTTCTTTTTCTATGGTACTAGGGATTGGGCCCAGTGGTATTCTACTGAAAATTAGGCATTCTCTGTCGCTTCTCTGCAGCTTACCTCATCAGCAAGTCGCAAAAGCATCCGGAGAAACCTGGCCAAGTGCATCTGCCTGGCTGACAGCTCTCCTCGGCCCGAGTAGTCGGTTCTGTAGAGGGCGGTGGCACTGTCTACAATCAGCAGTGCATACCTACAGGGAACAAGAACTCTGAAGCCTACTTCTCGCCTCTGTCAGATTCTGCTCCCTTCCTCACTACACTACTGTAAAATCGCATACTCATAGTTTCATTTGCATATAGGTGTTTTGTTAAAATATTTGTATAGCAGTCACATCTAAGGCACTGTTTAACAAGGTAATATTTCTAGCAAGTTTAGGTAGATCATGGTTTTATTTATTAAAAAAAATGTTTTTATGGTACCAGGGACGGAACCCAGGGGCATTCTACCTCTGAGCTACACCCCCAGACAGATTTTTATTTTTTATTTTGAAACAGGGTCTCACTAGGTTGATGAGAGTCTCACTAGTTGCTGAGGCTGTCCTTGAATCTGCAATCCTCCTGTCTCAGCCTCCCAAGTACTGGGATTACAGGTGTGTGCCACCATGCCCGGCTTTTATTTATTTTTTTGATGGAGATGAAAAGCAAACCCAGAGCCTCATGCATGCTAGCTAGGCAAGTGCTCTACCACTGAGCTACACCCCCCCCCCGGCTTAATTTATTAGAGACTTGATCACAAAGGAAGAGTGTCAAAATGGGCTGGGTATGGTGGTGCAGACTTATAATTATGGTGGTGCAGACTTATAATCCCAGCTACTCAGGAGACCAAGGCAGGAGGATCACCGATTTCAAGGCCAGCCTGGACAATTTAGTGAGACCCTATCTCAAAATAAAAAGGGATGGGGATGTAGCTCAGTGGTATAGTACTTGCCTACCATGCATGAGGCCCTGGGTTTGATCTGGAGAGACAAGTAATAGGAACTAAATAATAATAATAACAACTAAAACTTAAATCTCTCCTTTTCTTTTTTTTTTTTTTGGTGGTATTGGGGATTGAACTCAGGGCATTCTACCTCCAAGCTACACCCCCAGCCTTATTTTATATTTTGTTTTAAAACTGTCTCGCTAGGTTGCTGAGAGTCTCACTACTTGCTGAGGCTGTCCTTGAATCTGCAATCCTCCTGTCTCAGCCTCCCAAGTACTGGGATTACAGGCAGGCACACCACACCCAGCAAATCTCTCCATTTCTAATTTCAGCTACTATCAACAAGATTCAGGGAAAGGGCTCTGGGAACATATTTAGTGTCTTCTACTGAGTACGTACCTGGACTCTACCATCATGGCTGATGCTTGATAAAGGAGCTGGGTCTGGTGGTCTGTGTTGAACCCTCGAGCATATGCTACATTATCTAGGACATCACTGCCAGAGAGACCATATCTAGAAGAGAGAATATTTTTAGGCACAGAACTTAGGCAGGTGAGAAATTGATCTCTAACACTTAAATTAGCTGGATGGGTAGGTAAAAAGTATTGACACTGGTTTCAGTGCTCAAGAATATAAATCCCTATTATAGCAACTACATTAGAATAAATCTACCTAGCAAGACTTCAGGATAAATCAAATTTATTCTAGCCGTGCATGGTGGCGCATGCTTGTAATCCTAGTACTTGGGAGGCTGAGACTGGAGGATCCAGGTTTGCGGCCAGCCTCAGCTACTTAGTGAGGCCCTCCACAACTTAGTGAGTCCCTGTTTCAAAATAAAGAACAAAAAATAGGACTGGGGGTATAGCCTGGAGAAAGAATGTGCCTGGGTTCAATCCCCAATACCGCCAAAATAAAAAAATATTTAATTCTTTGAGGACTCCTGAACTAGAGTGAGAAATTTTTAATTATAAGGAAACAATATTCTGCAAAAACCAAGGGCAAAATAATAGAATTAGGACAAGCCAAAATAATGAACCACTTGAAGATTAAATTCATATAAACTGTTGCTATATGGGAATTAACCCTTCTAAGAAGGACCCCAAACTATAAACTCAAGAAAAGCAAATACGCCTGTAATCCTAATACTTTAGGAGGCTATCACAGGAGGATCACAGGTTTCAGGCCAGCCATAGCAACTTGGCAAGGCTCTGTTTCAAAATAAAAAAGGGCTGGGGGTATAGGTAGAATGTCCCTGGGTTCAATTCCTAGTACCAAAAAAAGAAAAAGCAAATAAATGCATTTCATTTTTCCTGCCACTCTTGTGACAGTTTACAGTTCCAATAAAAAAAACTAGTTATATAGTTCAGTATGTAATATTTATATATCTAGTACAATTGAGTGGTACCTTAATTCATCTTATGACTCAATTATTTTTTTTCCTTTGCATCAGAAAAGGGCACATAAAGCCGGGCGTGGTGGCGCACGTTTGTAATCCCAGTACTTTGGGAGGCAGAGACCGGAGGATCTGGGTTCGCGGCCATCCTCAGCTCGCTCTCTCTCTCTCTCTCCCTGTCTCTCTACTTAGTGAGGCCCTCCGCAACTTCGTGAGACCCGGTTTCAAAATAAAGTATAAAAAATAGGGCCGGGGGTGTAGCGCGGAGGTAGAATGCCTCTGGGTTCAATCCCCGGTACCGCAAAAAAAAAAAAAAAAAAAGGGCACATAAGAGTCGGGTGTGGTGGCACATGCCCTGTAATCCCAGTACTTGGGAGGTTGAAACAGGAGGATCACATGTTCAAGGACAGTCTCAGCAAGTAGCAAGACTCCTATCAACCTACTGAGACTCCCATCAACCTAGCGAGACCCTGTTTCCAAATAAAATAGGGCTGGAGGTGTAGCTCGGAGGTAGAATGCCTCTGGATTCAATTCCCAGTATCATACACACACAAAATAAATAAATTAAAAAATAAAAATAAAAATTGGGCTGGGGGTATAGCTCAGAGGTAGAATTCCCCTGAGTTCAATCCCAGTACCACACACACACACACACACACACACACACAGTTCAAGAAAACGGTCTGTAGCTAGCAATTGTGGTCATCCTTCTTGAAATTGAACAAGCATCAGAATACCTGAAGAGCTTGTTAAAATAGCCGGGCGTGGTGGCGCACGCTTGTAATCCCAGTACTTGGGAGGCTGAGACCAGAGATCCAGGTTCGTGGCCAGCCTCAGCTACTTAGTGAGGCCTCTGCAACTTAGCGAGACCTGTTTCAAAATAAAAATAAAATAGGGCTGAGGGTGTAGCTCAGAGGTAGAATGCCTCTGGGTTCAATCCCCAGTACCGCAAAAAAAAAAAAAAAAAAAAAAGTTTGTTAAAACAGATTGTTGGACTCTATATCCAAAGTCTGATTATTTCTGATTTAGTTGGGTCTGAATTGGGGTCAGAGCATTTGCATTTCTTTTCTTTTTTTTTTTTTTTTGCGGTACTGGGGATTGAACCCAGGGGTATTCTACCTCTGAGCTATACCCCAGGCCCTAATTTCTATTCTTTATTTTGAAACAGGGTCTCACTAAATTGCGGAAGGCCTCACTAAGTAGCTGAGGCTGGCCACGAACCCGGCCCCTCTGGTCTCAGCCTCCCAAGTACTGGGATTACTAGTGTGGGCCACCATGCCCAGCTGAGCATTTGCATTTCTAATAAGCTCCCGGGTGATGTTAATTCTGCTGTTCTGAGAACCACATTCTAGGAATCCTGCACCACCGTAATCTGAATGTGGGTTAGTATTCTTCATCAGTTCATGTCAAAATCTAAGCAGTGAGGGCTGGGATGGAGCTCAGTGGCAAAGCGCTTGCCTTGCGAGCACACTGCCCTGGGTTCGATCCCAGTTCCAAAAAGATCCAAAAAACAATTAAGCTAAGAACAAGAAAAAAAGCCGGGCGTGGTGGCGCACGCTTGTAATCCCAGTACTTGGCGGGTGGAGACCGGAGGATCTGGGTTCGTGGCCAGCCTCAGCTACTTAGTGAGGCTCTCAGCAACTTCCTGAGACCCGGTTTCAAAATAAAGTATAAAAAATAGGGCCGGGGGTGTAGCTCAAAGGTAGAACGCCCCTGGGTTCCATCCCCGGTACTGCAAAAAGAAGAAGAAGACGAAGAAGATGAAGAAGACGAAGACGAAGACGAAGAAGAAGAAGAAGAAGAAAAAGAAAAAAAAATCAGTGAGGGCTGTTCTGTTGTGAATGAAATTGGGTATTACCTCAGGGAGGCATTCTGACTTTCTCAGAACTATAAATTTAAATGCAACACATACACATAGAAATTCAATTATAAAACTTTTCTTGATAAGTAGACGTGACTTAGCAACTAATGAAATTTCTATTTAAATATATTTTCCTTTTCATTGGCAAAATAGTCATAAACATGGTCCTAATTAATAAGCAAAAATTCATTCACTAACAAATACTGAGTGAATTCTTCTAGGGCTTTGGGATATTGTGGGTGACCAAAATAAAGTTCCTCTCTTCACAGCCTATATTCTACTATACTATCTGAATACTTCTTATTTTACTGGACAAAGTATTAGTGACTCGTTCAAAAGGGAATCCTTAAACTGCTTGATTCTGTACAAGACTGCCAAAACGACTTTGGGAAAGACGACACAGTTTAGTTACACATCTTCAGAAAACTAAGGTGAGGCTGTAATTATTATTCCAACCTAATTTTCTGCCTCAGTGATGTATATCCAAAGGATTGATTACTCAAATTATAAACTGGGAAATAGAATTTGATTATAATTATAAAACTACAGAGAATATTCTCAACTTAGTAGGTTCCAACTTGAGCCTGACAATCCAAAATACAATTAAATTCGATTTAATTACTGGGTTTCAGTAAAATGTGTGGTAGGAAATAAATTGTGACATTTGACCCTAGACCAAAAAAAAAAAAAATTCTGACTCAATTTGAAAGCTGTAATAGGGGATGTAGGAACTTATAAATTCATCACAATCTTTTTGCAATATAATTAGTATATCATAAAATTCATCTAATATAAAATTCAGTGAATTTAACTAAACCTATAGAGTTGTACAAACAGCATCATAGTTCAATTTTAGAACTTTTCCATTACCTCCAACAGATCTCTCAAGTCCATTTGCAGTTATTCCCTACTCTTACCCTTAATATCTGTAGTATTACTATCTCTGTAGATTTTTTCTCTGGAAATTTCATATGAATGGAATTGTATAGTATGTGGTGTTTTGTATTTAGCTTCTATTATTTAAATGTTTTGAGGTTCATCTGTGTTACAATGTGTATTAGCACTTAGTTAATTTTGTTTATTTGAAATTGGGTTGTTAGGTGGTTTGGGCTATTATGATACTATAAATATCCATTTACAGCCGGGTGTGGTGGTACATACTTGTAATTCTAGTACTTGGGAGGCTGAGACAGGAGGATCACAGGTTCGCGGCCAGCCTCAGCTACTTAGTGAGGCCCTCTGCAACTTAGTGAGACCCTGTTTCAAAATAAGGAATAAAAAATAGGGCTGGGGGTGTAGTTCAGAGGTAGAATGCCCTGGTTCAATCCCAGTACCGCCAAAAAAAAAAAAAAAAAAAAAAAGATTACAAGTCTTTGTGGGATATATAACTATTGTGAAATTGCTGGGTCATATGGTAAATTTCTTTAACTTTTTTTATGCGGGGGAAAGGAGATGATGTTGAAGATCGAACATAGTGCCTTATGCATTTAGGACAGCACTATACCAATGAACTACATTACCAGCTCTATGTTTAACATTTGGAGGGGGGTACTGGGGATTGAACCCAGGGGCATTCTACCACTGACCTACACCCCCAGCCCTATTTTTTATTCTTCATTTTGAAACAGGGTCTCACTAAGTTGCAGAGGGCCTCATGAAGTACCTGAGGCTGGCCGTGAACCTGCAATCCTCTGGTCTCAGCCTCCCAAGTACTGGGATTACAGGTGTGCACCACCATGCCTGGCAGTCCTGTTTTATTTTGAAACAGGGTTTTACCAAGTTGCTGAGGCTGGCCTTGATTCTGCAGTCCTCTTGTCTCAGCTTCCCAAGTACTGGGATTACAGGCATGTGCCACCATATCTAGCTCTCCACGTCTAGTAATTTCTTTCTTTCTTTTTTTTTTGCGGTACTGGGGATTGAACCCAGGAGCATTCTACCTCCAAGCTACACCCCAGCCCTATTTTTTATTCTTTATTTTGAAACAGAGTCTCATTAAGTTGCAGAGGGCTTCACTAAGTAGCTGAGGCTGGCTGCGAACCTGTGATCCTCCTGTCTCAGCCTCCCAAGTACTGGCATTACAAGTGTGCGCCACCACGCCCAGCTCTTTCTTTTGACTTTGTCTATTTTGTCTGATAAAGCCATTCAATCTATCTTATGGTTACTGTTTGCATGTAATATCTTTATCCATCCTTTTACTTTCAACCTTTTTGTCTTTCAATACAAAGTGTTTCTTTTTTTTTTTTTTGCGGTACTGGGGATTGAACCCAGGGGCGTTCTACCTCCGAGCTACACCCCCGGCCTTATTTTTTATACTTTATTTTGAAACCAGGTCTTACGAAGTTGTGGAGGGCCTCACTAAGTAGCTGAGGCTGGTCGCGAACCTGGATCCTCAGGTCTCTGCCTCCCAAGTACTGGGATTAGAAGCGTGCGCCACCACGCCTGGCTAATACAAAGTGCTTCTTTGGAAGTCAATGTGTAATTGGATCTTGTTTTTATCCAATTTGATCATCAACTTATATTGTTGACTAAAGATTGTCTTTCTTCACTAAGGAGGGTCATTCTTTTGAACCATACATACGACTTTGGGATTTGGTGTAATAGAAGAAATTCTTTAGCCAAATTAACCTTGGCAATCACTACAGTGAAAGGCCGCAGCCATATCCTCTCATCTAATTTCAACCTACCTCTCGGCCACGGCTAGCAGGCGTTCTGGCCTAAAGGTGCCCTCGGTGTCAATGTACATGGCCTTTCCCTCACCGCCGCCCCGGTCAATGGGGAGCTAGAGGAGAAAAGCCACAGTGGAGATGATCAGTATTTCTGATACAGGTGATCAAGTCCCCCACAAAATGTCTGTAATTCCTTCCACCACCAATGAAGTAAAGGGGGAAAATGAAACACTTTATTTATTTATTTGTGCTACTGGGGATTGAACCCAGGGGCATTCTACCTCCAGGCTACACCCCTAGCCCTATATTTTTATTCTTTATTTTGAAACAGGGTCTCACTAAATTGCAGAAGGCCTCACTAAGTAGCTGAGGCTAGCCACCAACCTGCAATCCTCCTGTCTCAGCCTCCCAAGTACTGGGATTACAAGCGGGCGCCACCACGCCTAGCTCATAAATGAAACACTTTAAAGTAACAAGCTGGGTGTGGTGGCACATATTTTTTTTTTTGCGATACCGGGGATTGAACGCAGGGGCGTTCTACCTCCGTGCTACACCCCCGCCCTATTTTTTTATGCTTTATTTTTGAAACTGGGTCTCACGAAGTTGCAGAGGGCCTCACTAGGGAGAGGGAGGGAGGGAGAGAGGGAGGGAGAGGGAGAGGGAGAGGGAGAGGGAGGGAGGGAGAGAGAGAGAGAGAGAGGAGATATATATATATATATATATATATATATCACGCGCGTGCATGCACGCTGAGGTTGGCCGCGAACCGGGATCCTCAGGTCTCCGCCTCCCAAAGTACTGGGATTACAAGCGTGCGCCACCACGCCCGGCCATGGCACATGCTTATAAACCCAGTAATTGGGAAGCTGACACAGGAGGACCACATGTTCAAGGCCAGGGCATTACACCAAAAATTAAAATGATAAATAGTGTCAGGAAGGAGGCATTCCCTGTTTTTCTTTTCTTTTTTTTCTTGGTGGTACCGGGATTGAACCCAGGAGATTCTACCTCTGAGCTACACCCCCAGTCCTAAATTACCACATGCTAGCCTTGAATCTACAATCCTCCAGTTTCATGGGCTCTGAAACTGATTTGCCTATTTGCTACTTAAATGCAACATATTACATAGTAATTTAACCCAGTGTGTCTGTTACCAAACCCATCTATGAATGGGACCATAAAAGGAAAAAAACTGTCAGGCATGGTGGCACACGCTTGTAATCCCAGTACTTGGGAGGCTGAGACAGGAGGACCACAGGTCCCCAGTAAGCCTCAGCTACTTAGTGAGACCCTCCACAATTTAGTGAGACACTGTTTCAAAATTAAAAGAATAAAATAGGGCTGGGGGTGTAACTCAGAGGTAGAACAGTACAATGTAGTTGGATTTATTTATCTGATGTGAAAAGGTAAAGTTAGGTCATTGGCTCAGAGTGAGGGTTGAAAAGGAGCCTGAGAAACTGGGTGTGGTGGCGTACACCAGTAATCTCATTACTTGAGAGGCTGAGACAGGAGGATCGCAGGTTCCAAGCCAGCCTCAGCAACTTAGTGAGGCTCTTAATAACATAGCAAGACCTTGTTTCCAAATAAATAAAATTGGGCTGGTGGTGTAGCTTGGAGGAAGAACGCCTCTGGATTCAATCCCCAGTACCACACACACACACACACACACACACACACACACACACACACGGAGCCTGAGGGTTTGAGGAGAGAGGACAAAGTATGAGATAAAGTATAGGAGCGTATGCCTAAATGGAGAAGCTTAGTACATTAGCCAAACAGTACTGAATGCTAATGTAAAGCTTTTATGGTGCTGGGGATTGAACCCAGGGACATTCTACCTCCCAGCTATACCCCCAGCCACCAATTTATTTTTTATTTGGAAACAGGATCTCACTAAATTGCTGAGAGCCTCGCTAAGTTGCTAAGGCTAGCCTTGAACCTGTGATCCTTCTGTCTTAAAAGCTTTCATCTTGAATTTAAAATTAAACCAGTCAGCCGGGTGTGGTGGCGCATACTTGTAATCCCAGTACTGAGAAGGCTGAGACCCGAGGATCTAGGTTCGTGGCCAGCCTCAGCTACTTAGTGAGTTCCTCCGCAACTTAGTGAGACCTTGTTTCAAAATAAAGAGTAAAAAATAGGGCTTGGGGTGTAGCTTGGAGGTAGAATGCCCCTGGGTTCCACCCCCAGTACTGCAAACAAACAAACAAACAAGCAAACAACAAACCAGTCAGCTCTATGGTATGGTTTTTTTTTTCCCAGAATGATCAGTAAATAATCAGTATTTGGGTTCAAGTACAGAAAGACAAGGTTCAGTGAATTTATAAACTGAGGTAAGCCGGGCGTGGTGGCGCACGCTTGTAATCCCAGTACTTTGGGAGGCGGAGACCGGAGGATCAGGGTTCGCGGCCAGCCTCAGCTCTCTCGCTCTCTCGCTCTCTCTCTCCCTCCTTAGTGAGGCCCTCCGCAACTTCGTGAGACCCGGTTTCAAAATAAAGCATAAAAAATAGGGCCGGGGACTTAGCACGGAGGTAGAACGCCCCTGCGTTCAATCCCCGGTACGGCAAAAAAAAAAAAAAAAAAAAAAAAAAAAAAAAAAAAAAAAAAAAAAAAAAAAAAAAAAAAAAAAAAAAAAAAAAAAAAAAAAAAAAAAAAAAAAAAACTGAGGTATTTATAAGGAAATTACTTTAATGATGAATAGTAAAATGTAGATTACTGAAGGGCAGGAAAGCCAAGAGAGGCCTAGGGGATGGTAAGAAAGTATTGAAATCAGCAATATGGAAGTTTCTATGATATGGAAGATTTTTTTTTTTGAACTGGGAACTGAACCCAGGGGCATTCTACCTCGAGCTACACCCCCAGATCTTTTTATTTTGAAACAGGGTCTCAATACTTGCTGAGAGTCTCACAAAGTTTCTGAGGCCAATTTTGAATCTGTGATCCTCTTGTCTCAGCCTCCTAAGTACTGGAATTACAGGCATTCACCACCAGGCCTGGCTGATATGAGTTTTTTTTTTTTTTTGCAGTACCAGGGATTGAATCCAGGGGCGTTCTACCTCCGCGCTACACCCCCGGCCCTATTTTTTCTTTTATACTTTATTCTGAAACCAGGTCTCATGAAGTTGCGGAGGGCCTCACTAAGTAGAGAAAGAGAGAGAGAGAGAGAGAGAGAGAGACAGGGAGGGAGAGAGATAGATAGAGAGAGAGAGCGAGCGAGCTGAGGCTGGCCGCGAACCTGGATCCTCCGGTCTCCACCTCCCAAAGTACTGGGATTACAAGTGTGCGCCACCACGCCTGGCTATATGAGTTTTTATTATTATTATTATTATTTTTTGCGGTACTGGGGATTGAACACAGGGGCGTTCTACCTCTGCGCTACGCCCCCGGCCCTATTTTTTTTTTTACTTTATTTTTGAAACCGGGTCTCACGAAGTTGTGGAGGGCCTCACTAGGTAGAGAGAGAGAGAGAGAGACAGGGGGAGAGAGAGACAGGGGGAGAGAGAGACAGGGAGGGAGGGGGAGAGAGAGACAGGGAGGGAGAGGGAGAGAGAGAGAGAGAGAACACTCGTGCGCGTGCGCGAGCTGAGGCTGGCCGCGAACCCGGATCTTCCGGTCTCCGCCTCCCAAAGTACTGGGATTAAAAGTGTGCGCCACCACGCCCGGCTATATGAGTTTTTAATAGGAGTCTATTTTCCAACTAGCTATAGGATTCCTGAGAACAGAAAAAGCCTTTTATGTCCACCCTAACAAATGCTTACAAATAGCATGAGTCAACTTAATTAAGAATCCCAACAGCTCACCTGGCACGTTACAGCCAGCGTGTGACAGATCTGGGTCTTTCCAGTTCGGAATTCTCCAAACATCTCTGTGATAGATCCAGTCTCAATTCCACCTAAGAGCAACAAGAAGCACCTCTTAGCACAATACACATATTTAGAAAGTGTAATTATAGGAATGTTCTTGGAGCTCATGAGAAAGTTTACATAATTTGGAAATTCAAACAGCCATTTATTAAAAATGTTTTATTTTGAAATAATTAGATTTATAGTTACAAAGAAGCAAAATAAAGCACAGGGAGGTTCTGTGTACTCTTCCCCTTGTCTGCCCCAATGTTAACATCTTGCATAACTATAGTATAGTACTGATATCAGAAAACTGACATCAATGGTACAATCCAAAGAGTTTTGTTCAGATTTCTCTAGTTACACATGCACTCATTTGTGTGGATGTATAGTTCTAGTCAATTTTATCCAATGTGTACTTTCTTATAACTACTACCACAAACAAGATACAGAACTGATCACAGATCAACAGGCACCCATTTAAAAAGAGCTGTAAATAGTATCATCTAATATTTATTAAATGTATCTTGTATACCTGGCATTGTGCTATGTATTTATATGTATCACTGATTTAATTCCAGCAACTTACAAGATAGAAATTCCTTTTTTGTGGTACTGGAGATTGAACCAAGGGTGCTTTACCACTGGAACTACCCAGTGGTAGTTCCTGTCTTTTTTATTTTTTATTTTGAGACAAGGTCTTGCTAAGTTACTCAAACTAGCCTAGAACTTTACCCATACTATTCTATACCCAAAAAAGGGGAAAAAGCTGGGGGAGTAGCAAGAACCAAATCTAACTTTACAGCAATTAGACAGCTATACTTCCAAATGTTCAAAAACCTTACAGTTAGTGGCACAAGCCTGTAATCCCAGTACATGAGAAAATGAGAAAGGAGGATTGCAGGTTTGAGGCAAGACTCAGCAAAACCCTATTTCCAAATAAAAAATAAAATAGGGCTGGGGGTAAAGCTCAGAGGTAGAATGCCCCTGGGTTCAATCCCTCGTAACAAACAAAAAACTCATTACAGTTTTCCTTAAAGTCCTGAAGATTAGTGTATATTACATTAGTACTCAAACACAGAATAATTTGGGAATGGAGATATATCTTAGTGGTAGAGTACATGAGGACCTGGGTTTGATTCCTAGTACCACCCACACACAAGCTCAAAGGAGTGTTTTTTTTTCTTTTTATGGAACTCAGGATTGAACCCAGGGGCATGCACCTTGCCTTTTTAAATTTTAAAAATTAAAAAAAATTTTTTGAAACAGGGTCTCACAAAGTTGATGAGGGTCTTGCTAAGTTGCTAAGGCTGACCTGAAACCTGCAATCCTCCTGTCTCAGTCTCCCAAGTACTGGGATTACAGGTGACCACCACCAGGTTCCACTCAAAGGAATGTTTTTTTAATCAGTCATAAAATTTTTGTCCTTGTGGTAGCAGGTCATAATATTTATTTCCTTAAGCAAGGGAGCTTATTCATTCTATCTGTTTGTCTGTCTGCCTACCTACCTATCTACCTTTGGTACTGGGGATTGAACCCAGGGGCATTCTACCTTTGAGCTACACCCCAGCCCTATTTTATTTTTTATGTTTAGACAAGGTCTCACTATGTTGCTGAGGGTCTGGCTAAATTGCTGAGACTTGCCTTGAACCTGGGATCTTCCTGTCTCAGACTCCCAATTACTGGGATTATAGGGGTGAGCCACTATGCCTTGCTGGGAGCTTACTCTGAATGCAATATTAAACAGAGATTAAAGCTGAGCATGGTGGCGCACACCTGTGATTCTGGCTACTTGGAAGGCTGAGGTAGGGGGATTGCAAGGTGGAGGCTAGCCTGGGCAACTTAGTGAGACCCGGTCTCAACAAACAAACAAAAACAAAACTGGGGATGCAACTCAGTGATAAAGAGTTCTTGTGTTCAATCCCCGGTACCACAGAATAAATAATCAATAAAAATTTAAAAATTAAAAGGGCCAGGGTTGTAGCTCAGTGGGAGAGCACGTTTGGGTTCAATCCCCTCCCCAAAGAAGATATTAAATTATTTACTTTTCAGATAATTTTGATATTTTTTTTTCTGTGTGCCTGTTGTACTGGGGATTGAACATAGGGGTGTTCTACCTATGAGCTATATCTCCATCCCTTTTTATTTTGAAATAAGGTCTCAGTAAGTAACTGAGGGCCTAAGTTGCTGAGGCTAGCTTTGAACCTGTGATTCTCCTGTCTCAGCTTCCCAAGTACTGGGATTACAGGTGTGCATCACCATGCTCAGCTATTACTTTAGTATTTTGTTTTGTGTGTGTGGTACCAGGGATTGAACCCAGGGGCATTCTACCTCCAAGCTACACCCCCAGCCTAATTTTTTATTTTTATTTTGAAACAGGGTCTCTCTAGGTTGATGAGAGAGTCTGACTACTTGCTGAGGCTGTCCTTGAACCTGTGATCCTCCTGTCTTAGCTTCCCAAGTCCTGGGATTACAGGCGCCATCCAGCTTTAATTTTAGTATAAGTCAAACCCCAACCTGTAAGACTTAGTCCTTCAATGTGGATACTTCCCTTATCTCTTAATCATATTTAACATGTAAATCCTCCTTTATATTTTAGTTTTGTTCTATGGCCTACATCCTTTGCTAACCAGAGTTTAGATCATGGGACAAGGGATTAATATACCTTGAAGTAGTTTATCAAGCTCTTTGGAGCCAGTAGTAATCTGTATGATCTCTGATCGCCTTTGGTGGAATTCAGTTGCAGTGGTGAAACCCATTGGAACTAATTTAGCTGCCTCAGCCTGGGAAAAAAAAAGAAATGTTAAATCAACAAAATAAAACAGGTTAACTCACTCTTTCTGAAATTCTTGGGAGCAACGTCTTCCAGATTTTGATTTTTTATTTTAGATTATTTGCATAGATTATACCCATTGAGCATTAATAATCCCAAATGCTCCAAAATCTGAAGCATGTCACGTTGGTACTCAAAACTTTGGATTTTGAGCCAGGCATGGTGGTGCAGATCTATAAGCCTAGCTATGTGGGAGGCTGAGGCAAGAGGATCATAAATTCTAGTCCAGCCAAGGCAACAATTTAGTGAGAGCTTGTCTACCAAAAAAACAAACAAAAAAAGAAGCCGGGTGTGGTGGTGCTCGCTTGTAATCCCAGTACTTGGGAGGCTGAGACAGGAGGATCCCATGGTCAAGGACAGCCTCAGCAAGGAGTGAGACTCTCATCAACCTAGCGAGACCCTGTTTCAAAATAAAAATAAAGCCGGTGTGGTGGTGCATGCTTGTAATCCCAGTACTTGGGAAGCTGAGACAGGAGGATCCTAGGTTCAAGGACAGCTTCAGCAAGTAGTGAGACTCTCTCATCAACCTAGTGAGACCGTTTCAAAATAAAAATAAAAAATAGGGCTGAGGTTGTAGCTCAGGGGTAGAATGCCTCTGGGTTTAATCCTCAGTACCACAAAAAATAAGGGGGGGGAGGAGCATGCACCTGAGGATTTAGCTCATTGGTGGAGGGGTTGCCTAGAACATATGAAGCCTTGGATTCAATCCCCAGTAGCACAAAAAAGAAAAAAAAAATAATAAAAGAAAAAGTCAGCTGGGCATGGTGGCTCATGCTTATAATCCTAGTACTTGGGAGGCTGAGACCAGAGGATCACAGGTTTGTGGCCAGCCTCAGCTACTTAGTGAAACCCTTCGCAACTTAGTGAGACCTTGTTTCAAAATAAAGAATAAAAGCCGGGCTTGGTGGCACACGCTTGTAATCCCAGTACTTGGGAGGCTGAGACCGGAGGATCTGGGTTCGCTGCCAGCCTCTGCTACTTAGTGAGGCCCTCCGCAACTTCGTGAGACCCCGTTTCAAAATAAAGGATAAAAAATAGGGCTGGGGGTGTAGCTCGGAGGCAGAATGCCCCCGGGTGCAATCCCCAGTAACGCAAAAAAAAAAAAAAAAAAAAAAAAGAGTCATCACAAAGTTTAAGTCAGAGATTACTTGAAGATTCCTCCCTCCCCCCAATGCTGGGAATTAAACCAGGATCTCACACATGGTAGGCAAGAATTTTTTTTTTTTTTTCCTACAGTACTGGGGATTGAACCTAGGGGTATTCTGCCTCTGAGCCACACCCCCAGCCCTATTTTATTCTTTTATTTCGAAACAGGTCTCACTAAGTTGCTGAGGCTGGCTGCGAACCTGTGATCCTCCTGTCTCAGCCTCCCAAGTACTGGGATTACAAGTGTGCGCCACCACGCCAGGCAAGAGGATAATTTTTTTAAATTGTCAATTCAAGCTGGCTATGGTGGCACACACCTGTAATCCTAATACTTGGGAGGCTGAGAAAGAAGGATTGCAGGTTCGAGACTAGCCTGAGCAACTAAGCGAGACTCTGTGTCAAATTAAAAAATAAGGTCTGGCGTGGTGGCGCACGCTTGTAATCCCAGTACTTGTGAGGCTGAGACAGGAGGATCGCACATTCACAGCCAGCCTCAGCTACTTAGTGAGGCCCTCCACAACTTAGTGAGACCCTGTTTCAAAATAAAGAATAAAAAATAGGGCTGGGGGTGTAGCCCAAAGGTAGAATGCCCCTGGGTTCCATTCCAGGTACCGCCAAAAAATAAATAAATAAATAAAATAAAATAAAATAGGGCTGGGGTGTAGCTCAGAGGTAGAAACCCCCTGGATTCAATCCCCAGCACCAAATAAATAAGTAAATAAATCGCCAATTCAAGTAATAAATGAATCACATATTCACAATGTGACACACCTGATTTATAAGACTGTAATATATATTTACAACTCATTTCCTGTTCCATCAACCACAGACTGTATTTCCTTTTTTTTTTTTTTGTGGTACTGGGGATAAGACCCAGGGGTCTTCTACCTCCAGGCTATACCCCCAGACCTATTTTATTTTTTTTTTTATTGGAAACAGGGTCTAAGTTGCTGAGGCTGGCTTCAAACCTGCGATCCTCCTGTCTCAGCCTCCCAAGTACTGGGATTATAATTGTGCTCCACCAGCCCAGCTATCTCTTGACTTTTTTCTTTGTAAAATGAAGACATATGCCCTTCCATCTCTTTTCTCCCTTCATGTCTACTTCCCCATCTCTATCAGTTGTACATTGTCAAGATGGAGAACATCTACATCCCATTTTGTAATCATAGATAAGTCTATGAAACAAATTACACACACACACACACACACACACACACACACAATTAAACAAAAGTAAATTGGTTGTATTTATATTTATTAATGCCTCCCTAGGCCACATAGTTGCACTTACCAGAATTTTATCAGCTTTGGCTTCACTAATTCCCTTAATATTTATTAGTTCCTTCTTTGGTGCATAGGCAACAGCCTCCACAGTATGGAATCCAGCTTCTTCCAATTTCTTTACATCATTTGCATTTATGCCACATTGCTGCAAGTGAAGAAAACCATGAATAAATTTAAGCTTCAGTTCTCTCATCTACCATGCATGCTAAGTGACATACCTACTTCACAGGTGTTTGATAAATTGTAAAATTATATGCAAAAGCTCTGAGAAGTATGCCCTATATATAAGGTACTGAATAACAAATTACCAACCTTTCATTATCAAAACCTGTAGTTTTATTTATTTATTTATTTTTTGCGGTACCGGGAATTGAACCCAGGGGAGTTTTGCCTCCGAGCTACACCCCCGGCCCTATTTTTTATACTTTGTTTTGAAACTGGGTCTCACGAAGTCGCGGAGGGCCTCACTAAGTAGTTGAGGCTGGCCGCGAACCCAGATCCTCCGGTCTCCACCTCCCAAGTACTGGGATTACAAGTGTGCGCCACCACGCCCGGCCTAAAACCTGTAGTTTTAAACTAGCACCATGCCACGTATGTTAATTACGGACTGGGATTAAACCAGTAACTCACAACTTTTTTTGTGTGTGTGGTATCAGAGATTGAACCCAGGGGCGTTCTACCTCTGAGCTACACCCCGGCCCTATTTTTTATACTTTATTTTGAAACCGGGTCTCACGAAGTTGCGGAGGGCCTCACTAAGTAGCTGAGGCTGGCCACAAGCCTGGATCCTCCAGTCTCAAACTCCCAAAGTACTGGGATTACAAGCGTGCGCCACCATGCCCGGCATGACAACTTTTTTTTTTGCGGTACCGGGGATTGAACGCAGGGGCGTTCTACCTCCGCGCTACGCCCCCGGCCCTATTTTTTATACTTTATTTTGAAACCGGGTCTCACAAAGTTGCGGAGGACCTCGCTAAGGAGAGAGAGAGAGAGAGAGAGACAGGGAGAGAGAGAGCGAGAGAGCTGAGGCTGGCCGCGAACCCGGATCCTCTGGTCTCCGCCTCCCAAAGTACTGGGATTACAAGCGTGCGCCACCACGCCTGGCGTACAACTTTTTTGATTATGACTCTAAATAACCTTTGGGACTTTGAGTCCTAAAAGGTGACTTTAAATCAGTGTTTCCCAATCGTTTCCACATCAAGCACATATAGAATGTTATATTTAGATTATGCTATGGCAAATAGATAAAGCTGCCTCAGAGCAGAGAGGAGCACTATCTTGGTATATTAATACCCATAACTTTTTGTAGAACAATGACTGGATGGCTCTGTTCTAACAAATGACATTAAGAGTGGGGAAAACTAGCTGGGAGTGGTGACGCATGCCTGTAATCCCAGAACTTAGAAGATAAGGTTTGCCTCAGCATCTTAGTGAGACCGTCTCAAAATAAAATAGGGTTGGGGGTATAGCTCAGAGGTAGAATGCCCCTGGGTTCAATCCCCAGTACCAGAAAAAAAAAAAAAAATCAAACTACCCAATGGCACCTCTCTGTACACAAGGTCAGTTTTGGTTTTATTAGTCACTGAAACCATGACTTGTGAGACAGCATGAGTTAGTGGAGGGATTTGGAGTTGAGAGAGGATTTAGAAGGGAGAGATTAGTATTAACAGAAGCCATGTTTGCTAATAATTAAGCAATACTCACATGTGAGTATAAGGACACTCAAGGAACCAAAAGCTATGACTCTGAATTCTCAAATGTTTATCACAAATTCATTAAACTAACTTCTTGAAGCTTAGTTGGAGATGGGAGAATTATGTAAAAGGAGAAAGAAGAATCAAGGCTTTCCTCCCTACTTCCTTCAACCCCAATCGGTTATACTCATACTGAGGCCTCTGTACAATGGGCAGAAAATATTGCAAAGCCCCAGGTTTGGTGCTTGGATATTCTTATGCAGAGTCACAAATTTTGAGTTTGGCTCTTACACCTTGACAATCCAAAAGCCCTTCTTCCTGCCTATGACAGCACAGTTACTTGAGCACAGGTTTGGGTCAGTATAGGGAAGTTGCTCCCTTCTCCTCCCTGCATAACTGGTTCAGACCACTGTAACTCCCCAGACAGCACTTTCGTATTCAGTGCAAACAGCACTGACATCCCATCATGGGACCACAGGACTTTGTTTCTGATAATCCAGCTCCGAGAAGGAAAACCGATAAAGCAGGAAGAGAATTATTGACAAAAGAGACCTGGCCAGACATGTTTATAACAATGTTAAGCCCTTCCACAGGATTCTTGACAACCTCCTGAAATTTGGGTTTTGATTTTAGGAATAAGCCTTTGGTTTATGTAAAGGTTGCTATCTTCTATTAGGTAGAAAAATCTAGTACAGCATTGTAGTGAAAAAAATTAGCATCTAAGAACCTACCTCTAGCCGTGAAATAGGTTGTGGGCCAAAGCTTTCCTCTTCTACCGAAGTATCTGCATTTGCTTCAAGCTGCATCTGCATAGCCATGACTGAAAAATACAGATGACCAACAGAATGAAAACTAGAGAAATACTGTGTAGGGTAAGTAAAGAGCTGCAAATGTCGTGTTTTTAGTGTATGTGTGTGTGTGTGTGTGTGTGTGTTAGTTACTGGGGATTGAACCCAGGAGCGTTCTACCTCTGAGCTATACTTCCAGCCCTATTTTTTTTTTTTTTGCAGTACCAGGGATTGAACCCTGGGGCGTTTTACCTCCGAGCTACACCCCTGGTCCTATTTTTTATACTTTATTTTGAAACCGGGTCTCACAAAGTTGCAGAGGGCCTCACTAAGTAGCTGAGGCTGGCCGCGAACCCGGATCCTCCAGTCTCAGCCTGCCAAGTACTGGGATTACAAGCGTGCGCCACCACGCCCGGCTACTTCCAGCCCTATTTTATTTTTTATTTTGAAATAAGAGTCACTAAGTTGCTGAGGGCCTTGCTAAATTGCTGAGGCTGGCCTCAAACTTGTAATTCTCCTGTCTCAGCCTCCCAAGTATTGGGATTATAGGAATGTGCCCCTATGCCTGGCCGCTGCAAATGTAGTTTTGTAATAAATCTCTGAAGAATTATTGTTGACCCTCCTATCTACTGGTTCTACATCAAGGGTTCAATGAACTGTGGATGAAAATATTCAGTAAAAAAAAAAAAAAAAAGAAGCGGCCAGCCTCAGCTACTTAGTGAGGCCCTCCGCAACTTCGTGAGATCCGGTTTCAAAATAAAGTATAAAAAATAGGGCCGGGGGTGTAGCTTGGAGGTAGAACGCCCCTGGGTTCAATCCCCAGTACCTCAAAAAAAAAAAACAAACAAACAAAAAAAAAGAAACACGGCTGGGTTCAGTGGCGTATGCCTGTAATCCCAGTATTTGGGAGGCAGACAGAGGAGGATTGTACATTCCAAGCCAGGCTCACCAATTCAGCAAGACTCTGCTTCAAAATAAAATAAAATGAAACAAATAAAGAAAAAAGAAAAGGGCTGGGGTTTAGCCCAGAGGTAGAATGCTCCTGGGTTCAATCCCCAATACCACTCTTCCCTCAACTCTCCCACTCCCAAACTGTAACTCTTCCAAACAGGTACAATTTTTTTCCTTGTCATTATTCTCCAAACAATAATGGTATAACAACTTACATTTGGTTTGTATTAAGTATTATAAGCAATCTAGAAATGATTTAAAGTATATGGGAGGGTAGGCATGGTGGTGCACGCCTGTATTCCCAGTATTTGGGGGACTGAGACAGGAGGATCATGGGTTTGAGGCCAGCCTCAGCCAAGTAGTGAGACTCTCATCAACCTAGTGAGACTCTGTTTCAAAATAAAAATAAACCGGGCGTGGTGGCGCACGCTTGTAATCCCAGTACTTGGGAGGCGGAGACCGGAGGATCCGGGTTCACGCCAGCCTCAGCTACTTAGTGAGGCCCTCCGCAACTTCCTGAGACCCGGTTTCAAAATAAAGTATAAAAAATAGGGCTGGGGGTGTAGCTCGGAGGTAGAATGCCCCTGGGTTCAATCCCCGGTACCACAAAAAAAATAAATAAATAAAAATAAAATTGGGCTGGGGGTGTAGCTTGGAGGTAGAATGCCCCTGGGCTCAATCCCCAGTACCAAAAATACATAAACAAATAAGTACATAAACAAATAAATAAACAAGTAAATAAACAAATAAATAAGAGTGAAGCAAGCCTGTAATCCCAGTATTTGGGAGGCTGAGCAGGACAATCGCAGGTTTGAGGCCAGCCTCAGCAACTTAGCTAGACTCTGTTTTGAAATAAAGTTTAAAAAAAAGTAGTTATCATTGGGGAAAATATTAGTCAAGGGCGCACAACGCAGACGTAGGTTTCGGGGCCGCTGACTTTTTTTTCGATGCTGAGGATCACGGGCATGGTAGGCAAGTGCTCTACCAATGAGTAACAACACCCCCGTCCGAGCTTTAACAAAACCTCACTTCAGATCATTCCCTGGGCATTACATGAACGGTGTTCTACACTGGATGATGAAAATGATCTTTTCCGCAGCTGGCGGTTGGTACTTTGTACACAAAACACACCGCAGTGGAGAGAAGCAACCAGGAGTCCAGAAACCCCGGCTCTAACATTAAACAGCTGCGACTACTTCTCCGGATCTCCGCTTCCTCGCCCAAGTCCTGCAAATCAGCGTTAGCCATGATGTCCACAAGCTCTAAAGGCCGGGGCCGGATTCTTTTTTCCCCACCACGACCTCCGAGGGTAGTTGGGGTCCGTTGGGCCCGGGCACGCCCTGCTCCGCCATCTTCGGGGTTCCTGGCGGGCGCAGAGGGCTCCAAAAACGGGCTGCGGGCGCGGGGGCGGTCGCGCTAACGAGACGAGCCACAGCTGGGGAAAGAGCCGGGCCGCCCCACTCACCCCGGCCTGCGGCGCCGCTCCCTCCGACGCCGCGCGCTCCTGCAGTCAGTCCTCTGGCCGGCGCCACCCGCGTCCGCCCCACTTCCCGATCCCTTGCCCGGCCTTCAGTGCACAACCCGGGCGAGTTTCAGCTCCCAGCTACCCGGCTCTCCTCAGGCCAGTCTACGGACGCAGCGCGCTCTGCGCTCAGCGACTTTCGGAAATCCCGCCAAACCCTCTCGGGCAGGGTCACGCCCTCGCAACGTGACGTCGCCCCGCCCCTCTCGGGCCCGCGTTTTAGCCCCTTCCGCCTCTGCTCTTAGAGAAAGCGAAGGATCCAAGGAGTTTGAACCTGCATGAAATCGTGTGCCACGCTCTTCCCGGTCCCCTAAGACTAATTCAGTTTGCCAATTGCTGCTTTCTCCTTACCAGATGTACAAGTCCCAGAGGTGGCGCGGTAGGCCCGGGACTACATCTCCCAGGATGCACCGCCTCGAGCGCGCAGCACTTCCGGGAGGCACTCGGACTGGGCAAGGGGTGTGTGTTTCTGCAGAGTGGACCGTGAGCCCTTGGCTCTTCTGGTGGGTCTGAGCCTCCTACTCAAATTCTCAGAGCCAGAAGGTTTCCAGGGCTCTGCAGGAGGAGCTGAAGACGCTGGAGAAAATGAAGCTGGGAAACGGAGTTTCGCAGAGGAAGGAGGCATTGAATCCGATAATGTAAACTTTATCATGGTTTGTCATAAAGTTTGATCTGTGGTTCCAATTTTAAAGGCTGCTTAGAATTTCTCGGAGTGACGAAAGACATTATAAGTAGATAGAACTGTATGGGCAGGGAAATGAACTTGTTGAGGGAATAGTAGTATCTTATAGGAGAGCGGAAGTGCCATGACAGGTGCTGAGGCCAGAAACTTACTAAACGTTTAGTTAGGGTATAGAGAAGCTTAAGACGATGTAAGAAACGTTAGTCTATTCTTTAGGTAATGGGGAATCATTGAAAGTTTTTACGTTAGGTCTACTTCCCTCCACTACTACTATATATTTGTACAATGTTTTAAAGTTGACAAAGTTTTTATTCAGTCCTTATACCATTATCATGTGACATTGAAGGGTAGATATAAGGAGATTGACAGTGAAGAGAGAAAAAACAACTCAGGAAGCTCTTCAGATATTTCATACAAGAGATGAAGATGTAAGTTAGATGGGTGACAAGATTCAGGAAGCATTATGGATGTAGATACAACTAAACTTAGTGATTATAGATAGTACTTGAAATAATGTATTGCTTCTCATGCTACACCTACCCACTTTTCCTCCAATTCTTCTCATACCCTCTGCTTATAGCATCTGCAAACCCACAGCCACTTCAGGCTGAGTGAAATTACATGACGGTTCATGTGACTTTTCTAGTCACAACTTAATGATGGACCAGCAGGATTCATCTGACCTCATATTGGACAATCATATTCTTTCTCCTAGATTGTGTATGTGTGTGAGTGGTACTGGGGATTGAATCTAGGGGCGTTCTACTTCTGAGCTACATCCCCAGCATTTTTATTTTGAAACAGGGTCTCAATAAATTGCTGAGGCTAGTCTCGAACCTGATCATCCTGTCTCAGCTTCCCAAGTACTGAGATTACAAGCGTGTGCCACCATGCCTGGTCCCCCAGCCTATTTTATTTTGAAACAGGGTCTCACTAAGTTGTGGAGGGCATTGCTGAGGCTGGCTGCGAGCCTGCGATACTCCCGTCTCAGACTCCCAAATACTGGGATTATAGGCGTGCACCATCACGCCCAGCTTGCTTCTGGAATTTTGATATTGCGATTTAGATTCTAGTCTAGGCTGAGCCCAGGACTCACTCCCCTCCCTCCCTCCCTCCCTCCCTTTGTTGCTTCTACTTGGGGATTGAACCCAGGGGCATTCTACCTCTGAACTACACCTCTAGCCCTTTTTTATTATTTTTAAATTTTGAAACAGGGTCTAAGTTGCTGAGGTGAGATGGCACACACCTGTAATCCCAGTACTTGGGAAGCTGAGACAGGAGGATTCCAGGTTGGAGGCCAGCCTCAGCAACTTAGACCCTGTTTCAAAATAAAAAATAAAATAGGGCTCAGGGTGTAGCTCTGAGTTCAATCCCCAGTACTGCCAAAGAACTTGCGAACAAGACAAACTAGATTTCTCTCTAACAAATTGGCAGTCCATGAAAATATTTATAAACATGTAGTTGAAAAATTGTGGAGCCAAGTGTGGTGGCACATGCCTATAATCCTAGTACTTGGGAAGCTGAGGCAGGAGGATCGCAGGTTTACGTCCAGCCTCAGCAACTTAGTGAGGCCCTCCACAACTTAATGAGACCGTTTCAAAATAAAAAAAAAATAAAGCCGGGCGTGGTGGCACACGCTTGTAATCCCAGTACTTTGGGAGGCGGAGACCGGAGGATCCGGGTTCGAGGCCAGCCTCAGCGCTCTCGCTCTCTCTCTCTCTCTCTCTACTTAGTGAGGCCCTCCGCAACTTCGTGAGACCCGGTTTCAAAATCAAGTATAAAAAATAGGGCCGGGGGTATAGCGCGGAGGTAGAACGCCCCTGGGTTCAATCCCCAGTACCGCAAAAAAAAAAAGGGTTGGGGGTTGGGGCTAGGTTATAGCTCAATGGTAGGGCATTTTCTGGACATGCAGTAGGCCCTGGGTTCAATCCCCAGCACTACAAATAAAAAAATACAGAATGTCCCCAGGTTCAATCCCCAGTACCACATGCACATACACACAAATTGGGTATATGTGAAATTTCGAAGCCAGCCTCAGCAACTTAGCAAAACCCTGTTTCCAAATAAATAAAATAGGGCTGGGGCTGTAGTTCGAAGACAGAATTCCCCTGAGATCAATCCCTAGCACCATAAAAAAATTATTTTACAGCTGGGTATGGTGGCATATGCCTATAATCCCAGTGAGTTGGGAAGCTGAGGCAGGAGAATCACAAGTTCCAGGCCAGCCTCAGAAACTTACTGAGACTCTATCTCAAAAAAGGGCTGGGGATGTAGCTCAGAGGTAGAATATCCCTGGATTTAACCCCCAGTACCATTAAGAAATTATATATATCTTACAGTTCTAGAGGCCAGAATTTTGAAAAAGGGTTCATCAAAGTGTTAAAATCAAGATGTTGGCAGAATTGTGTGCCCTAGGGATAATCTGTTTCCTTGCCTTTTCTATTTTCTAGAGACTTCTACATTCCTTGGCTTAATACCCTTTCCTTCATCTTCCAAAGCCAATAATCACATCACCCACCTGTGCTTCCATCATCACATCATCTCAGATTCTGGCATCCTGCTTCCCTCTTAAAAGGACCCTTACAGCCAGGTGTGGTGGCACAAGCCTGTAATACCAGTACTTGGGAGGCTGATACAGGAGAATCACAGGTTTGAGAAAAGACTCAGCAATTTAGCAAGACTCTCAGCAACCTAGGGAGACCCTGTTTGAAATAGGTAAATAAAAAATAAAAAAGGGCTGGAGATGTAGCTCAGAGGTAGAATGCCCCTGGGTTCAATCCCCAGTGCCACACACACACACACACACACACACACACACACACACACACACACTAAAAGAACACTTTCAAATACAAAATAGTTTCTTCATCTCAAAATCCTTAACACAAATACACCAACAAAGTCCCTATTGCCATGTGAGACACCATTCACAGGTTTCAGGGATTATAATGTGGGGGTCCCCCAAAGCTCAGGAAATTAAAACAAGAGTTAATAAGTGGGATGGCATTAAACTAAAAAATTTCTGCTCATAAAAGGAAACTATCAAGAGTCTAAAGAGAAAACCTACAGAATGGGAGAAGATCTTTGCCAGCTATCCCTCTGATAGAGGACTAATATCTAGAATATACAAAGAACTTAAAAGACTTGATACTAAAAAAACAAATAACCCAATCAAGAAATGGGCAATTGGATAGACACTTCACAAAAGAAGAGATATAAATGGCCAATAAATACATGAAAAAATGTTCAACATCATTAGCAATCAAGGAGATGCAAATCAAAACTACACTGAGATCCCATCTACCCCCAATAAGAATGGCAATCATCAAGAAATTAAAAAACAATAAATGTTGGGGAGGATGTGGGGAAATTGGAACTCTTCTACACTGTTGGTGGGATTGCAAATTAGTTCAGTGTGGAGATTCCTCAGAAAACTGGGAATGGATCTACCATATGATCTGGCTATACCACTCCTTGGGTACCTTTCCAAAGGAGCCGAAATCAGAACTACAGTAATGTATGCATACCCATGTTCATAGCAGTATAATTCACAACAGGCAAATTATGGAACCAATCTAGGTATCCATCAACAGATGAATGGATTACAAAATTATGGGATATACACACAATGGAATTCTACTCAGCAATAAAGAACAAAATTATATCATTTGCAAGAAAATGGAAGGACCTGGAGAACATTAAGTGAGATTAGCCAGTCACAGAAAGTGAAGGGTCATATGTTTTCTCTAATATGCACAAGCTAGGGAGTAATTGGGATACCAGAGGGACTCCAGATAATGGAGGAGAAACCTCAGTGGAGCCAGGGAGG
>PVJS01021392.1:0-31549 GCA_004027185.1 Glis glis
TCTCCGAAGAGCTTCCTGATCTTCACGTCTTGGACTGGGACTGAATTAATGGTTGCTCCGATCCTAAGACTCCAGCTCTTAGACCGTTCGACCAGCTACTGGTTCCTCTGACTCTCCACATGCAGTCAGAACCTGGGACTACATTGCTTCAAACTGTAAGCCCATCTGATAAATCCCTTTTTTCAAATATACTCATTCTGTGTATTCTTTTAATCTAGAGAACCCTGTCCAATACAAGAGATTTCCTTACAAGAAACATTGAAAACGAGGATTTTTTTTTTTGCAGTACCTTTGCAGGGGCATTCTACCTCCAGGCTACATGGCAAGTCCTATTTTTTATTCTTTATTTTGAAACAGGGTCTCACTAGGTTGTGGAGGGCCTCAGTAAATAAGTAGCTAGGGCTGGCCACGAACCTGCGATCCTCCTGTCTCAGCCTCCCAAGTACTGGGATTACAAGCATGTGCCACCACACTCAGCTAGGATTTAATAGTTTTACTTAAAGCTAATTAACATTCATTTTATCTTTAACAGTCACAAATGAAGGGCCTCTATATATACATGAACCTTTTCTAATGAAAGTATTATAAAAATAAATTTATAGAGGCAAATTACTATCAAAGGCTAATGTCTAAAAACTTATCAAACATCAAGTTTATCTTATATCCAATATAAAAACTATAATAACTAAAATTCTAGAAGTGCACATAACATTTAAGTTACTGAATAAAGTTACTGAATAAAGACTAGGATTTATGATCAATTTATTTAAAAGGCCCACAATTTTTGGCTCATTATAAAATTACACCATTCCAGAAATCAGAAATGGAAACCATACATAGGTTATTAGTATTTTAATATCATCTGTTAGTTCTTTTGCCTTATCTCAGTGCTGGAAGAAGGAAAGAGGCATTTGGGTTAATTTAACAATCTTTTAAGTTATATGAGTGTTTACTTAACTATAAACCCATTTGGTATCATGCAAACAAACACTATGTAATCATATTGTCATGGGAGAAGAGATGATTCTGAGAAGGGTTGGAGCAATTGAGAGAGAGAAATTCAGCTCAAGAGGTAAGTGAGGGAAGGTATGTGACGATGATATCAGTCAAGTGATAACAAGACTGTTTATGGCTATCTGGTCATCTTCCAGTTCTAATGTGGTCTCCATTATCTGACCAATAGATATCTCTTTTGCTTCAAACTATCCATTAGTTAAATAGCTAACAGTGCTCATGATAATTATCATAAGTGAGTTTGATAATTCAGTATGGTGACCTGGTCTGGATCCTGGTTCTGGGTCTTTGATGTGGTCTCCATTGTCTGATCAATAGATATCTCTCCTGCTGACACTATTCATAGTTGGAATAATTAAGACAACTCAAGGAAATTGTCATAAGTGAAAGCGTAAAGATTTGTAAATTTCCCAGAAACCTGTGAGTGATAGGCCTGGCCTTGTGAAGGTATCAGGCACTTCAGCATAGGTTTTCATGTTAAAGTTATACTGTCCTCATCTTTCCTTTATGTCTCCTTTCTACCTATTTCTTTTATTTATTCTATCCTACCTCAACATAGGTGTTCCTGGAGGTTTGGAGTCAATGGTGGAATGACCCTTGGTCATTGGGTGTAATGCCTAAGATCAGGGCAATGAACCCAGCACAGAAACAGAAATACAGTAATGCATGGATGATAATTAGAGTAGGTTTACTATAAGGTGAGGGAAAGCAAGAGTGAAGATATATCCTGGTGAGAGGAGCAGGCAAATTGGCTAGAGAACTATATGATCAGGCTTTGGGCTTTAGTCAAGACAGGGATTGAGAATGTGGTGAGATACCTGGTAGTGGCAGGCAGCAAGGAATAATTGGTTTCTGGTGGTGCATTTGGGCAAGTCACAGGCCTGCGCTATGTTTAGGGTATATGCCTGCATAATTGGTTCATTTTACCCCCTCTGTCCATGTACCAAGGGCATAAAATTGTACCAGAATTGACCCTTGGAGCATCTGTGGGCATTTGTGAAAACTTGAGAACATGATGTGTGCCTTTAAATCTATGGACAAGGGAGATGGGCCACTTTCTGGAATGTTGGGAGGGGGGAGACTGGTGGTGTCATTAGGTGAGTAGTCTGTCCAGCTGTCTAAGATGGATTTCTTCCATAGCCCTATCCACACAACAGGCAAGATCAATTTATGTCCTTTTGGAGTCCCAGGATTGATATTGAGTTCTCTGGGTCAGTTATCAATTAGAGGTACATTTACCGCCATCCCCTCTCATCTTTTCCTTCTTCCTATCTTGCTCATCTCAAGCTAACTACCTATGCTAACACAGGTACACATAAGAAAATTTCAAAGCATAAATTTACTATTTCCAGGATTTTTTCTAAAGCTAGATAATCTATAGCTTTGAAGATGTGTGTGTGTGTGTGTGTGTGTGTGTGTGTGTGTGTGTGTGTGTGTGTATGTACGTGTGTGTGTGTTTTATACTGGGGATTGAACCCAGGGTCATTCTACCTTTGAGCTACACCCTCAGCCCTATTTTATTTTTTATTTTGAAACAGGATCTCACTAAGTTGCTGAGAGTTTCACTAAGTTACTGAGTCTGGCATGGAACCTGAAATCCTCCTGTCTTAGTCTCCCAAGCACTGGGATTACAGGCATGAGCCACCATGCCCTGCAAATTGGAAGTTTCAAAGCTGTGACTCTTAACTGAAGACAAACTAGAAAATTTACACTCCAAAATCTCAGACCAGTAAACCTGAATAACTTTTTTTCTTAGCAGAGAGAGGGGATAGAAACCTTGGATAGATAGAGATAATCAAAAGCTTTCATGCAGACAAAACAAAATAGATATTTTAAGCTCACAGAATCAAAAAGTGAATTCATCAAAAAAGAAAAACATGAGCTCCCAATAAATTGATCATGGATAAATTTGACCATTTTTTACAGAGGGTTATCTGATGATTAAAGCAAAGATCAGCCTCTTTAAGTCAGTTGTCAAGTTAACAAACATAAAAGTATTGCATTAAATCACTATGCACTTTGAGATATATAGGTCATGCTGTAATCAAAGCTTTTCTAAGAAGCTTTAAGATAGAATAAGAATGCTTTATTTTCACAAGAGATCTCCAAAACATCTTCAATACTTCTTATTATCTCTTCTAAACAAACTGGACAAATTTTCCTATCAAATAGTTCAATAAAGACTCCAAATTGGTTTCACAGAAATCTCAAATTGGTTAAAAAGCCCAGGTGACACAAAAGAGGAAGAATGAGAGGCTACATGCAATGTTAGAGAGACTAGTAACAACCCAACATGGAGCCCATAAATTCCTAAGAATTCATTTTTCCATTTTACGAAACATGGCAAAGGGCAATTGACCCTCACTTGAAGAAAAAGGAAGGAGAGTCCAGAAGCAAACACTCAGCTGCAGGGACATTCCTCAGCAGTTCCCCTCCCGCAGAGCTGACTAGCCATGGGCAGCATCATAGTCCCAGCACAGAGTTGTCATTCTGCTCTCTACAGCCAAGCAGGGAGCCTGCCTGGATCCCAGCTGACTGCATCTAGTTGACCAGTGTCAACCGTGTAAGAAATAAGTAACTGACATGAAAACGAAAAATAAATTTGCTTGCAGTTGGGGTCCAAACTGGGAAGAAGCAGCTAAACTGTTTCTGCCCATATTACAGAAATGGCTACAATTTACAGAAAAAAAGCCGGGAGATATAGGTATGTATATTTAGTCCAGTTGTGCAAGGGAAGTAGAGTAGGTTGCAGAAAGGCCCAAGAAAGTGCCCAGAGACAGTGTTTGAGTCATAGGATTTATTGGGGAAAGTTACAAGAGATCACTGACTGCTCCTAGACGAGTTCAGTATCAACAGGCTGGCTTTGGGAGACTATACATTGTTTCTCTCCTCACCTTAATCGCACTCTCTGCTTCTGGTCTCCAAGATGTGAGAAGAGCCCTTTTGCCGGTGGATCCTGAAACTTTTAAGTCCAGCTCCCTGAGACTTAACAGGCAGACAGTGAGGGTTCCAGACACAGAAGGGCACCCCACCCCCGCGGGAATACCTGGCCAGCAGCAAACCCGCGCCCATCCACACCACCCCATTCCTCTCTAGACCGACCCTGCCCCAGCAGGCTGAGGTGAGTGAAGGACACACAAGAGCGGGAAATTGAGAAGAGACCTTAAACCGCCCAGGTGGGAAAACACATTGAACAATGCGCACAGCGGCTAGCTTGCTTGCTACACGCTGCGCCTACAAAATTCTGAGGCAAACCCCGGTTTCAAAAGCCACAACCTAGCCTGCCCCCACAGAGAGCGCTGTGTCCCGCTCCAGGGTGACCCAGAGCCTGACCTGGCAGAAAGAAACACCACGCCAGGGACCCATGGGCAGAGGGCCTCGCTGGGGCAGGAGCACTAGCGCTGGGGGCTGGAGAGGGGCTTTTCCACGGGTTTCTAAGTGGGCAGGAGCGTGAAGCTCTCGCGGAAGGATGTTCCGCGGGACCCAGCAGCTGCCATAGGACTTCAAGCGACCTGGAATAACCCAGCGAGCAAGTGGGAGTTGAGCCGGAGAGTTTCTTTTTCTTTTCTCGTTTTCTTTTCTTTCCTTTCTTTCTTTCGTTTATTTTTGCAGTGGTGGGGATGGAGATCTGCGCCTCCTGTATGTTAGGCAGGCACTCTGCCACTCAGCTACACCCCCAGCCCGGAAGAGTTTTTCTCATCTAGCCTGGAGTAACAGAGGAACTTCAGCAGATCCCCTCTCCGCTTGTCCACGCCGTTCAGCCTCATTAGCAAAGTGCCGAGGAATTCTCTAAACAACCACAGCCCGCCACAGTGCAGCCCTCTCTGGATGGGGGTGGCGGTGGGAAGAGGGAGGCTGCCTCACGCCCCCAATCTGCTCCCTCATCCATTCCACCAATGAAGACTTGGAAATCCAGCCTTACCCAGTCTGCCCACTCCTGGCTCTCACGTAAGCATGCTACCAACCACTCCCGCTGAGGACCCGGAGATAAACCCAGGCAGCCTGAACCCAGCAGGCAGGGAGCAGCGCTTTGGATTGAGCTCAGGAACAGCATTTACAGCTCTTCCAAGGAAGCCTCAGTCCAAGAAGAAAGGAAAACCTGGCAGGGACTAGACTGTACGAACAATTCTTAATTCCTAATGTTCTATTTTTTCCTTCTCTGTTTGATTCTCAGTGTATGTTTGTTAGTGTCTTATGTCTTTCTATTTTTATCACTTTTTATAGTTTTACTATTATTTTATTTTATTTTTACTATATTTTTAAGCTATCGTCCGTGGCGAGGGGGGGTACTGGGGAATAAACTCAGGGGAGTTCTAACTCTGAGCCACACCCCCCAGCCCTATTTTATTTTTCAGTTTGAAACTGGGTCTGGCTAGGTTGCTGAGAGTCTCGCAACATTGTTGAGGCTGTCCTCAAACCTGCCATCTTCCTGTCAGCCTCCCAAGTACTGGGATTACAAGTGTGCACCACCACACCCAGCTAAACTATCATTCTTTTAAAAAAACTTTTTTATCCTACTCGATTCTATTTTCTACTTTTTTCCTATTCTTGTATGTTTCACTCTATCCTCTTCCTTTTCCTTCACCCATCATTTTTGTTTATGTCATAGTTTGCCCCTTGTAGCTATCAACTGACTCCTATAAACTCTCCTAAATGCCTACTGCTCCAAAGAATAGAGTGGCCAGACACACAGCTCTTGCTACTTTACATTGCAACTGGTGCAGGATATCGGGTGGGAAACAATATCTTTCAGTGTCTCCTGGGGTGTGAGGAGTTAAACTTCCTATTGGATGAAGTACACGTTGCCTATAATAAATTCCAGGAGCTTAAAAATATTTGCAGCTATAGGGCTTAAGCATTCATATTGCTCACAGGTCTGACAGCCACAGCTGGAATCACAACTATTTTTCCAGAAGAGAAAACACTTAGATTTACTTCAGGGTCCAGGCCTAGAACATTACTACCCAAAAAGGATAGCAGAGCTAACTTCCACCTGATTTTTTTTTTTTTTGTAATTTATTGGTGTATTGTAATCATGCATCTTGATGAGTTTCCGGGTGGAAGAAGCATACACACACACATCACTCATTAAACCCTCCCCCAATTCCCACCCCATTCCCTCCCCCTTCCCTCCTCATGCTCAGCATAGTGACTGACTTTGATAAGTTTATGTATGTACATCATGTGCATTAGGGTGTTTCCCTCTTCATTCTTCCCATCACCCTCAGTTATGTCGCCTTCTGTACTCATCTAAGGTTTCTCCTTCTTTGTCTGGAGTCCCTCCTATGTCCCATTTTCTCCCTAGCTTCCACATATTAGGGAGAGCATCTGACTTTTCACTTTTTGTGACTGACTAATCTCACTTAGCATAATGTTCTCCAATTCCATCCATTTCCCTGCAAATGACATAATTTTGTTCTTCTTTATGACTGAGTAAAATTCCATTGTGTACATATCCCATAGTTTTGTAATCCATTCATCTGTTGATGGACATCTTGGCTGGTTCCATAGTTTGGCAACTATGAATTGTGCAGCTATAAACATAGATATGCATGTATTATTCTGGCAGTTTGGTTTCCATTTTGGGGGGGTAGATACCCAGAAGTGGTATTGCTGGGTCATTGTTGGTGCAATCCCACCAACAATGTATTAGAGTTCCTATTTCACATCCTCACCAGCATTTGTTGTTGTTTGTGTTTCTAATGATTGCCATTCAAATTGGGGTTAGGTAAAATCTCAGGGTAGTTTTTATTTGCATCTCTCTGATTGCTAATGATGTTGAACATTTTTTTCATACATTTATTGGCCATTTGAATTTCTTCCTTTGTGAAGTGTCTATTTAGTTCACTTGCCCATTTTTTTACTGGATTATTTGTTTTTTTTAGTGGTGAGTTTCATGATCCATACAAAGATAGTGACATTCTCACTAATTATTTGGTCAAAGAAAGGCCATGTACAAAGTCAGCTTAGCTCTGAGCCACTTCCTGAATTACCACCACGAAACAGAGCAGCTAGACACCCAGCTCTTGCTACTTTTCATTGCAACTAGTGTAGGATATCAGGTGGGAAGCAATGTTTTTCAATACCTCCTGGGGTGTGATGAATTAAACTTCTCAATGGATAAAGTGCAAACTGCAGAGGATAAATACTAGGAACTCAAAAATATTTGTAGCTACAGGGCTCAGACATTTCTGATGCTTACAGGTCTGAAAGTCACAGCTGGGGTCACAGATATTTCTCCAGAAGAGAAAATCCAATGCATGGCATTGATGAGCCCTGTGAACCACAACATAATGAAAATGATAAAAGTGAAGTGATAAAAGGTGAAGCATCCCTTGACTTACTCCAATGTCTAGGCCTAGAAGATTATTTCCCAAAAATGCTGAGCAGAGCTAACTTCCATCTGATCTACAAGAATTCTGTGTAAAATACTCAATCCACGTCTGAATGAGAGCTTCCCTTTTATTTCCTACAGAAGCTACTGATGCTGGACTATGTATGGGCTGAGATACCTTGTCCTCAAAGATGATGGAAACACAAAACACCAGGTCTATCCAGCAGATTCCAATCACAAAGATGAGGATTTTGATCCATACTAAGATTTTTTTGAATACATTGAAAGTCTCACTAAGCCTGCAGTCTCCAGGCCTAGGCCCCACGTTCACCCAGTGAATATTCAGATGGCAATTTTTCACTGTGTAGATGATTTTGCCAGATAATACATTTTGGCCAACCTTTCCATTTGTCAGTTTGCCCTCCCCTTTCTGGTGCCTAATTCCTACAATTCTCAAACTGAATTCTCTCTCTGGTCTCTAAGACAAATTGGGGGGGAGTTGGTAGCAAGAAAGGAAATCACCACAAGGAAAGAACATTTACAAGAATCAGCACATGTGTCGTGTCTCTACCTCCATTGTGTCCTTCATTAGAGTTGGAAATGGCCTATCAGCTTCCAAATTCCAGATGATGAACTGTCTGCTCAGTAAAGATAAACATGATGTTGTGTGTGTGTGTATGTGTGTGTGTGTGTGTGTGTTTTACCGACACTGCAGAGGAAGCAGCAAACACTGTCTCCTGATGGGAGGCATGGTGGAAATCTACTGGTTCTGTCCTGGGGGTGGGGGGGATGAGGACAGATTTGACAACTGTGTGGCCTTCACCAATCTTCAGGGAGATGCAAAGGATCATAAGCGGCAGCTCTGCTTCCTGAAGGAAATCTCTCCCCTCATTGTGGTCCTCATGTCAACTTCCGATGACAGTAAAGAAAACCAGAAAGTTGTTGGTGACCTGTGCCAGTCATCAAGACCTTTGATCTGCTTGCTTGATGACAAAGAAAAATCCATGGCCAATAATTATTGCATGAGAGTAAGAATTGGCATCAGAAATAGAAATGAGGCAGAATTAACGAAGGAGCTCACAACTACATCAGACATTTGCTAGAGCTCTCTGACACTGCTCTCAACTTAAAGGACTGTTCCCAAATTGCTTGTAAGCAAGGATTCCATACTGATGAAAACCAGAGAGACTGTAGGGAAGCCAAAGAAAAGGCACAGAGTATAATGGCTCTCCTGGGAAAAACAAAGTTGTCTCACATAAAAAAAAAAAACTTCCTACCCTTCAGGGACAATTGTGGCAACTTTGATGTAAGAAAGACAAAGAACTCTATCATCTGAGAGAAACAGGGAATCTGAGCAATGAACATCACAGAAGCAAGTTTGAGACAGAGAGGCATTTGATAAGAGCCTTTCCTCTCAATGATTTTTTAATGTGCTTTTATTGGTGCATTGGAGTCTTACATCTCAATGAATATCTATATGATGTTAACATACATGCACACAGCTCTTAGTGTCCCCCCGTGCCTCCCCCCACCCCTCTTGGTACTTCATTCATGAAGTACCAAGAATGATGTTGGTATATTTTCACATGTACATATTGTTTATGATAGTAATTCCATTAATTCACTTATTTCTTGTCCTCCCCCTTCCCTTGTACCACTTCCCTTGTTCCGCTGAGGGTTCTCCACTATCAACCGGAGTCCCTTGTGTGACCCTACTACTCCTTAGGTTGCACATATTAAAGAAAACATATGTCCCTTCTTTTTTTGTGATTGACTGATCTCGCTTAACATAATGTTCTCCAGATCCTTCCACTTTCTTGCAAATGATGTTATTTTGTTCTTCTTTATTGCTGAGTAGAATTCCATTGTGTGTATTTCCCATAATTTTGTAATCCACTCATCTGTTGAGGGACACCTAGGTTGGTTCCATGATTTGGCCACTGTGAATTGTGCTGCTATGAACATGGGTATGCATAAATTGCTGTAGTTTTCTGGTTTCAATCCCTTTGGTATGATACCCAGTAATGGTATAGCCGGATCATATGGTGGGTCCATTCCCAGTTTTCTGAGGAATCTCCACACTGATCTCCATAGTGGTTGAACTAGCTTGCAATCCCACCAACAGTGTAGAAGAGACCCAGTTTCCCCACATCCTCGCCAACATTTGTTGTTGTTTGACTTCTTAATGATTGCCATTCTAATTGGGGTTAGATGAAATCTTATAGTAGTTTTGATTTGCATCTCCCTGATTGCTAATGATGTTGAACATTTTTTCATGTATCTATTGGCCATTTGTATCTCTTCTTTTGTGAAGTGTCTATTCATTTCAGTTGCCCACTTCTTGATCGGATTATTTATTTTCTTAATGTAAAGCCTTTTAAGTTCTTTGTATATCCTAGATATTAGACCTCTGTCAGAGGGATAGCTTGCAAATATCTTCTCCCATTCTGTAGGCTTTCTCTTTAGGCTTTTGATGGTTTCCTTTGATGAGCAGAATCTTTGTAGTTTAATGCTATCCCACTTATTAGTTCTTGTTTTAATTTCCTGTGCTTTGGAGGTCTTGTTGAGGAAGTTTCTACCTGTGCCTATATGTTGGAGTGTTGAACCTATGCCTTCTTCTAATAATTTCAGACTCTGGTCTAACTTCCAGGTCTTTAATCCATCTCGAGTTGACTCCTGTGCAGGGTGAGAGGTAAGAATTTAGTCCCTCTCAATGATTTAATGAGATCTGTGCTTCAAATTCTCTAAAAGCATACAGAAACCCACAGCAGTGGCTGAGTATATTTTTTGACAACCTGATTTCAGGACACTTGGAAAACCTATTTGAGGAGCAAAGATCTTTGTGGTCACTGGTACATACAGAAAAGCAAATGGCACAAAAGAATGACTCTCTGGAGCTCTGGAAATATGAGATAGAAGCCATCTCCAAAGAGATTATTGACTGTACCTTGTGAATTGAGCAACTTCTCAGAGAACTTGGCCTCATCTACGAAGCCCTGGAAGAAACTTCTTCTACAAAAGATATTCTTTTTCTTTCACTACCCCAAATTGTTGCAGACCTGATGATATCTCTGGTGTTACCATTAAGCTTATGGATAGGGATACTTCATATTTGCCTCTAACGTAGAGAGGAGCTGTTTTTTACACAGTCTCTAAGAATCTTAGTGACAAACAAATATGTTTTTTTCTCTCAGTCCTTGGTCTGCAGAGCAATGGGAAGTCCATCTTCTGAATGCCCTTTTCAGGCTGCAGTGTACTGTCAGAGCAGGCAGGTGTACCAGAGGGCCTACATGCAGCTCCTCAAGGTGGAGGAGACATCCACTGAGGAACTTGGCTTTGACTTTGTGCTGGTTGTAAACACAGGAGGATTTTGTGCCCCAGAACTCAGCAACAGACCCTGGAATCAGATAAAGAGTTGACAACCTTTGCCATTGGACTTGAAAACTTGACTCTGATCAATATTTTGGGGAAGAATCCATCAGAGATAACAATGTATCCTACAAATAGCTGTCCCTGCCCTTCTGAGAACCAAACAAGTTAAAATCTCCCCAAGTCGCATCTTTGTCTAGCAGAATGTAGGAGATGTTACACTGGAGCAAAGGCTAGATGAAATGACAGTAAGAGCTGAAATAGAAGAATGCTCACATGTATCCTGCTTCAATGACATCATTAAGTGTGATGTGAATGCTCATGTCTGCTACTTTGCTCACCTCTGGGAAGACAATCTCCCAATGGCCCCTCCCAGCATCACTATAACCACAGTGTGCAAGAACTGAAAAGTTAAATCCTTTTGACTGCTAAACAGGAGTCCAGCGGATGCATCATGAAGATATCAGGTGTAAAATTCTGAGTTCAAGATTTGTGGAAAGCCCTGGTGAACAAGAACTTCATTTTCAGTTTCTGGAATACCCGAGGGGTCATGGCCATGAGAAAACTGGAAACTATGTATTACCAATGGACTTGAGACCTGAGGAGTCAAGTAGTGGACTTGCAAAACCAGCTGAACAAAAAGATTCAGAGTGGAAGGATTCAGACCCTGAAAGCAAACATTTATGAAGCTGCAGTTACAAAAAAATATACAGCTATCAAGCAAGAATGCGAAAAATATTTTAAGGAAGACACAGAGAGTGAAATATTTGTTCAATGGGAAGGAAACCTTGAAAATAAGCTAGCAATCCTTAAAGAGGCACTTATTTCAGATACCAGAAGAAAAGCCAATGAATTTCTTCACTTAAAAAATATCAAGAATGGCTGGGCATGGTGGCGCACGCTTGTAATCCCAGGACTTGGGAGGTGGAGACAGGAGGATCCGGGTTTGCGGCCAACCTCAGCTACTTAGTGAGGCCCTCCGCAACTTCATGAGACCCGGTTTCAAAATAAAGTATAAAAAATAGGGCTGGGGGTGGAGCTCAGAGGTAGAATGCCCCTGGGTTCAATCCCCGGTACCACAAAAAAAATATGTGTATATATATATATATATATATATATATATATATATCTTCATATATATATATAAAGAATGGCTGATTAGGAAAAAGACTGGTTATGAAAGTGAATTACTGGAGAGGAGCTGAAACTTAGCTTTAACAGTAACAGGTAAAGGAATGTGTGACAAAGAGTTATATGAGAAATTCAAATAACTTTGGAAAAAGTATGTCTATGAGGTGTTTGCAACTCACCCTCAAATTGCAGAGCCTACCCTCGATTTACATTCTGAAAGCATCCTTTGCTAGTATTTCAAAAAGGAGAAAAACATTGCAGGAAAATTCTAAAGAGAACATTGAAATCCATTATGCCAAACATGTCCAAGTGGATATAGAACATTATTCTATGAGAAAGCTTTTAGAGGCCTATGATGAAGAGTCCATTAATATTACTTTAATCCCTTTTTTCCTGATTTTGTGAAACTATGAGAAATATTTGGAGCCAACGGTGTGATTGCAATCAAAATGGCTTCCATGAAATCCTGAGAATAATAGAAGAGAAAGTGAAATCTGTACCCACTGAGGGAAGATACACATTTATAAGCACATACAACATTGAATAATCTCTGTATTTATTCCAAAAAGCATCAGTTTTAAGAAAATGCACATGGCATTCAAGAGAGCTCATGATCCTGTGAAGTATCTAGAACACAAAAAAGATGACTTCTTCATGAGTTTTAAGATTTCCTGCCAAGGAGCAAACTCCATCAGAGCATTTGTTGATTTTCTGTGGCACAAGCGCACTCCTGCCATTTCCACATTCATGGGGGAGAAATGGCCCCTAAAATAGCTGGGGACATGGAAGCTATCTCCTTGCATTCAGTGAAAACAGGGCTAACCTGGAAAAACACATTCTCAACAACCGGATCTTTCCATGAAGAGACTTGGTAAGCATTGAGCACCAGGAGATAGAAGATATTGAGTTTCTCAAAGAAGCCATGAGTGCAGCTTTGGATCCTGCAATGAAGAAAGTAGAACAGAATTGTTCAAGTGTGCCCATAGATGAAATGGTTCCTGAAATTGAGAAAATCCTCTCTGAACATCTCTGTGGCTGCTGGAAACAATGCCCCTTATGTAATGCAATTTGTATAAACACAATTCCTACATATGAAGGAGACCACAGTGTTCCATTGCGTCATCCTCAGATTATCAATGGATGGAAGTGTTATAAAACAGAAGATTTTACCATTGATTGTTGTACTAGTTTAGTAGCAAATGATAATTTTCTTGTTTTGGGAGATGATAGGAAAATCCCATGCAAGAATTATCAGCAGGCAGGAAGAGATTATGCCACCTGGAGCATCACCCCAGATTCATTCACCCAGCCAGGTTGGAAATGGTTTGTCTCACACTTCAGATCAAAGCTAGCAGAAAAATATCAGAAAAAAATTGCATATAAAGGTAAAATACCTAATGCATGGGCCAAAATCACAAAGCAATATGAGCATGGTGATTTGAAAAAATAATGTTCAATGACCTCAATAGAGTCCAGTGTCTGAATAAAAAACTACAGTTCTTAAACAATCCTAAAACATATCTTCCTTACAAACAGAACCTTCAATATTCTACTTTTTGAATGAAATATGTAAAAATTAATCTATTAACACTTCAAGAGTTAAAGATTTCCTATAAACAGACTTCATTCCTCTCTGCCTTCAATTCCTTTTGGTTTAAAAATTACTAAAATATGAACATATGTAAAATCAAATTAAATCTATTTAAAATACCTACCTCATACTATAAGCTATTATTCTGATTCTTTCTCTCTTTTGTTTTTTGTTTGTTTGTTTGTTTGTTTGCTTGCTTGCTTGCTTGTTTCGTACTGGAGATTGAACCCAGGGACAGTCTACCTCTAAGCCACAACCCCAGCCCTATTTTTTTTTATCTTGAAACAAGGTCTCGTTATGTTGCTGAGAATGACCTCAAACCTGTGATTCTCCTGTCTCAGCCTCTCAATTACAGGAATGCAACCTCACGTCCAGCTATTCTGAATATTTTAAAAAACATATCATTTTTCACAGAAAATCACCTTACCAGAGGAAATTTAAAGTAATTTCATACTGCTACTAATGGCAGCTGAACTAATGTGCAGGCCTTGACTAGAAACTACAAATGGACTTTAACTTCTTACATGGATTTTTTTTCACCATTTCATGTTGTGAAAAAAAGTTATTAACCCTTAAATGTAAAAACATTCATGGAAATTTCATTATTCCCAAGCACAGCGATGTTTAAGAATATTTTGTTTTGAGAAAGAATCAGAAACTTGACCAGTATAGACCCTTGCTTGATTCTCAAATATCTGTGTTTTCTTAATTTAACCCAAACTCTCTTCTTCCCAGTATCTTGACACTCCCCTGTTCATGCTACAAAAGAAATAAAGCTTTACAAAGCTTCGGTGTTCACAGCCTGGTGTTATATACAAGTCTGAGAAACAGTGACTCCTGGAACAAAACTTAGGATACCCAGATAAAATGGACCATTTTAATCAAGTCTATGGACAAGATCAAATTTGGTTAAGCCATTAATGGTTACAAAATTTATTCCATGAAGAAAAGATATAAAATTTATATATATAATTAAATTTTATTGTGTCATCATATTTCAACAAGAAATTATTTTTTTAAATAGTAAAAGGTAAAGAAATGCTTATCTCCAAGTCAGATGCATTTGTGGCGCTTTATACCATTTGAGCCTTGAGGTTATGATCAGAATAAAAATGAAAGAAGCCAATCAAGAGCTGGAGAAGGGAAGGAAATCACCCTTCTGCAAACCTACCCCTTATACTCAATTCTCAAAGCTGATGACCTAGAGGAATCCTTGTGCAAAGAAGAAAATGTCTTCATGTTGGACTTAAAGGCATCCACTGGCTTCCCTTCATGGGTAGAGTATCTACCACACCACAGGAAGGAGAATAGCCTAGAAAAAGTTAGATCTTCTGAGATGGGAGAAAAGAATGCTGACTCTGGCACCTTTGTTCCCTCAAAGGGCCTCAAACATATTCTTGTTTTCAGGTCAAATAACTAGCATCACTAGAAGCCTTGTTTTATTTTAATTTATTTTTACTTGAGATTGAACCCAGAGCCTTGTGCATACTAGGCAAGTACTCTACCACTGAGTTACATCTGGGGCCCTTTTTAATTTTTTTTAAACAGGGCTCCCTAAATTGCCCAGGCAGACCTCAAACATATAATCTTCCTGACTCAGTCTTCCAAATAGTTAGAATTGCAGGTGTTTGCCACCATGCCTAGTGCCAGTAAGTCTTGGAACATCAACAAAAAATTATAAAGGATATAGGTGTTCTTAACAGTGTGGTTTTCCCTCTGTTCTCTGAAAAATAGTCTTGGTGACAGTTGTGAGGATCTCCTAACAATTTTCATTTTTCCTTTTCCCACAGAATTGTAATGTTCTTCATTCCAGTCATTCAATAAAGTCTCTTCAACCCTTCATTTTAGTGTTGTGGTGCATGAGTGGACAAGGCAGTGGAAGAAAGTGTGAGACTCTTATGATGACTACTGATACTGTATCATTGTAGAAACAGTACCTGTGAGACCTTGGGCATGTGTGTTAGTCTGTGAGCCCTCAGGTACACTAACAGTGGAATAATGTGTTTCTCATGCTCCTTGTGGGAAGAATAAATGAATCACTATATAGAAAGCATAGGATGGTGCCACACATACAGTAAGTACTCTGGTATTATTGCTCAGGTTACTATGTTCTACTGCCTCTCCCAAGTGTATTATTCCTTTGCTTTTGAATAACATTGTACTAGAACCACAATGACAAGTTGAAATAGTCTCACCCGAGGTTCATTAGCACACAAATTCAACATGCACACCTTAGGAAGTCATATTTGAGAATATGGTTAGTTTTCAATAACTTTGATTACAACGTAAGCTCAAAATGCATTTCATATTATCAAAGTCTTTGGGCACTAGGCAGACCTAAGACATAAATACGCCTGCAAGTGATTTATTACAGAAGTTATTCCAGTAAAAACGAATAAAAGAGAAGAGAAGCAATAAGAGGAATGAATTCAAGATCAAGATGTAAATTAATAGATATAGGTCAAGTACTCAGAGTTCAGGAATGCTACCTTGCAGTTTAGTTAAGAGCAAAAACTCAGGAATTAGACTACTTAGCTGTGCTTAGGGTCTCCTCCTAGAAGAACTGAAGTTTCATCATCCTATGTACTAAGGAGACACCTACGGGTACAAGTAGAGATTCTCTCCTTCAATCTGCCAGGTTAAACCTATAAAGTTTATTCACAAACATTTTTATCTCAACACCTAGGTCTCTGAAGACCCAAACAGGCTGAAAAATGGAAATTGTTGTAGGGTTTACAGAAACAAAATGACAACCTCAGGCACAACTACTGGTGTTAGAAGAGCTTCGCAGAGCCTGCCAACCATGAATTTTCCTTTTTCTTTCCCTATTTCCCCTCTATAGCTAGCCTACTTATGGCTTCCCGTCATTTTTCTGAGGGTTTAGTTCAATCATTTAGCTTCTGGTTGAAGCTACATGGAAGTTGCAGGCCCTTCTTTCACCACCAGATGGTGGTAGTGGGCTTTACCAGGTTAAAGAATTCCAAGTTATCTCAGCCTCAGCACTGTTAAGATTTAGGGACAGAGAACTCTTTGTTTGGGGGACTGTCTTGTGTATAGTAAGATGTTTAGCCACATCCCTGGACTCTACCATCATGGATGCTGGTAGCACTTCCAGCAGATATCACAACCAAAAACATCTCCAGACATTGTCAAATGTGCCTGAAACATTGGCACTGTCCTGAATGAGGACCACAATGCAATAAGACCCTTAAGAATTTTGAATAGGAGAAAAAGCATCAAATTTAAATTTAAAAGTTTTAAGTTTTGTTATATTTAAATATCATATATTCACTGAAAAAAATAAAAATATAGACAAAACTTTAAAAATACAATATCCTACCTTCTGTGAACATTTTAATGACCATCCTCTCAAGCATCTAGACATAGGGTAAAATACACACAATTTTTAATACAGGGCTATGCATGATAGAAATACTCTCTTTTCCCACTAAATATCTACTATGGATATATTTCTAGGCCAACAAATATTAATCTAGTTTAATAATTGATTTTACTACTTATATACCATTTCTTTGTATGTAATCAGGTTCGTATTGGTAGGTGATGGAAGATTCCAAATTTTCAGTAGTATAAATTAACACCTTTTAATATATACTTTTGTACAGCATGATATTAACACTCACATTCAACATTGCCTACATATCTAGAATTTTGACAGGACCCAGAGCTTTTTAGTGTGAATTAGACATAGATGTACACAAACTGATGGAAAGAATAGGTACACAGAATAGAATACAATGTGATTTCCCACCCCAAAATGCAAGGAGAAAATGCTAGCAAAAGATAAAGATATAACTCATTGGAGGTCAGGGATGTGTTGACAGACATAAGTTGTCTTGACAGATATAAGGAAAAGGCAATATAAAAGTCTCAGCAACTTCTTCAATGATAGTATGTATAACAGTCATGTGCTAAAATGCCTATTTCCCTAGTTCCCTCATTCCCTGTGTGCAGGCCAGGACCAGCTTTTTCTTCCTTATATAACCTGTATTTATCATGGGGCCTTGCACTTAATGAACTTTCAGTAACTTTTAACTTAAGCAGGTATTTATCAGAAACTTCCCTCCTACATAACATTCTCTATAACAAGAGAGAAGGGAGAATCACATAAGAGCAAGAGAGAAATTGAAGCCGGGCGTGGTGGCACACGCTTGTAATCCCAGTACTTGGGAGGCTGAGACTGGAGGATCTGGGTTCGCGGCCAGCCTCAGTTATTTAGTGAGGCCCTCCGCAACTTAATGAGACCCTGTTTCAAAATAAAGATTAAAAAATAGGGCTGGGGGTGTAGCCCAGAAGTAGAATGCCCCTGGGTACAATCATTGGTACTGCAAAAAAAAAAAAAAGAGAGAGAGAGAGAAATTGATACAAGGTCAAATTCCTCCAAACTCCCACACTCAAAGACAGATGAGGAACAGTGGTAGGAAAGAGAGAGGAAGATAAGTTGTTATGCAGTCCTCTGATCCTCTTTCCTCTTCTGAAAACCTGTCCAAGGAGAAATCTCAGTGACTTTGCAAAAAAGCAATCAGGGAAGGATTCTAAGGCTCCGACTATAATTCAGATGATGCACAGAAACAAACATCTTACTCTGTTTTTTATTATTCATTTGTTTATTTTGGTATGGGTGTGAGAATATAATTGTATCTTTTCTGTCAAAGGAGGTAGTTTCACTTAAACGGCCATTTTGTAAACTGGTAGGAACTTACATTCCTTCCCCAAATTAATATCTCTTAAGAGATTACAGGTGTCGACCCTCCCCCATCTTCCCCTGTAGCTGACCGGGAAGACTGTGAAGCTGCAACTTTGACCAATAGAAGTTCAGCGCAGGAGGAGCCTTGCGTTAGGGATATAAAACCCACTGGGTTCTTTGTGAAGCGTGCTCTCTCTCATATTTGGGAGCACCCTTTTTTGCAAAAAAGCAAAATCGCCTTGCCAAGCAATTTTCGAACACGTGCCGTTTCTTTAGACGCCGTAAAAAGTTGTTTCTAACACAGGGGATTGAATCCAGGGACATTCTACCTCTAAGATAGGCCCCCAGACCTATTTCTTATTTCAAAACAGGGTCTCACTAAGTTTCTGAGGGTCCCCCTAAGTTGCTGAGACTGGCCTCAAACCTATAATTCTCCTATTTCAGCCTCCCAAGTACTGGGATTATAGACATGTACTACCAGGCCCACTTGGATTACTCTGTTTTTTAAAATCTATAATCTGTTCTCTCTCTCAAATCCCATCCGTTGGTAGCAAAGAGTAGAAAAAAAGTTCCAACCTAGTTTAAACTTAATTTTAGTGCCATAAGACAATTTAAATATACTTTTAGGACGTATCCAGTCTCTGTCGCTTAAAACAATGCTTAATCACTCAAAGGACCTCTCCTTTCCCTTCTTCTTTCCCCAGTGTCTGCAGGAAAGGGTGTGACTTCTGAGTTCTCCTGGCAAGAGAAGGGCTCCTGCCTTCTGGCGTCTCGTGTTGTAATATCGCCATCTGCTGGTAGGTAGTGCACAGGACACCACTCCTGAATTGGCTAGTTAACATGGGCCAGTCTAAACCTCTGGCAGGGACATTTCTAAGTTGCTCTCACTGTACCAAGGATTCTGCTGGCTACATAACCCTGAGGTTATTGCTACAACCTCCATCCTGCAAACTGGTTCAGCAGCCCACACCACCTTACCGTTGAGTCTAGTCACTCTACCATGATAGGCTATGGCAGCCCACTGAGTTCCAATTCAACACCCACATCACATAAGAACTCATTGTAAGGGTTCCTCTACCTGAACATGATGTGCTTCATTTCTGTCACTTAACCAACTTGAAAGTCATAATCCATTTTGGGTGTCAAGTGACTAATATTACCAAAGAATTTTTTTCTACTTTCTTTTGTAAAGAGCTTTTATCTCCCTCCAGAAAAATGAATGTCTCAGATGGACTAAGGAGAGGTCCTAATGGTACCGTCCTCATCCACATCCTTATCCTCAGTTTGTTCTGTCTGATAAGTACAAATTCTGTGCTCTGTTCACTTTACCTCCATGTCTTTTTTTTTTTTTTTCAGTACCGAGGATTGAACCCAGGGGCATTCTACCTCCGCGCTACACCCCCGGCCCTATTTTTTATACTTTGTTTTGAAACCGGGTCTCATGAAGTTGTGGAGGGCCCCACTAGGTGGGGGGGGGGAGAGAGAGAGCTGAGGCTGGCCGTGAACCCGGATCCTCCGGTCTCCGCCTCCCAAAGTACTGGGATTACAAGCGTGCGCCACCACGCCCGGCTTCTACCTCTATGTCTTTGGTCTGAAAAGTTTGAGCCTTAGAGATTAGAGTGAGAGAGACTGCAATAAAGCTATCTGATCACAGCCTGTGGTACTGGTCTTGAATTCTAATATGAACACATTTGTGTGTAAAATCCTTTCATCATAATTAAGAATCAGACATTTTGGAAGTTTGACTATTCATTCCATACACATTCACAGAGTAACTACTAGGTGCAATGTACTCTCATGGGTACAATGTGTGACTCACTGTGATATTGCCCTATTTCTACTATAACAAAGTACCACAAGTTGGTGGTTTAAAACAGCAGATTTATCTTCCAGTTCTGGAAGCCAAAGTGCAAAACTGGGTCTCATCAACCTAAAAACAAGGAATTGGTAGGATTTCATTCCTTCTGGAGGCTCTAGAATAGAATTCATTTCCTTGCCTTCTCCAGCTTCTAAAAACTACCTTCATTCCTAGACTCATGACCCCTTCCTTCTGCAAAGCCAGCAATGGCCACTCCATTTCCTCTCATGCCGAATTGCTCTAACTCTGCTCCTGCTGAGTTATCAGGGAGGATGACACTGGGCCCACCTGGATAATCCAGGACAATTTCCCATCTCAAGATCCTTAACTTAATGACATCTACAAAGTCAATTCATCATACAAGATCACACATTCACAGATTCTGGGAATAAGGAAATGAACATCTAGGGGGACCTTTTTTTATTAATACCACACTCAAAGAGAAAATAATCCTCAATTGGTTAGAGGCTATCAAAGATAAGGCTAATTTCCTTAACCTTTCTAACTGAAATATTACAGTTATACTAAAAACAATACACAGATTTTGTGTGTATAGCTCAATGAATTAGTCACAAAACAAACACACTCCAGTAACCACCATCAGGTCCAGTTGTAGAACATTACCAATAACTATGACTTCATCACTCCCACCCCACTATATGCCCTTTTCCAATCAGTATACCCTCTTTACTCCACAAAGGCAGTTTAACACCATAGACTAGATCTGGTTTTGAACAGGCAATTGGAATAATACAATATGTATGTTTTATGCTTGACTTTCTTTATATATTATGTTTTTGAGATTTATACATGTTCCTACTTGAGAACTGTATTATTTCATTTTCATTGTTCTATAATATTCCATTATATGACCATATTATAATTTATCCATGATATTAATGATACACATTTGTGTTGTTTCCTGCTTGTTCTTTCTCCCTCTCTCTCTCTCTCTCTCTCTCTCTGTGTGTGTGTGTGTGTGTGTGTGTGTGTGTGTGTGTAGTACTGGGGATTAGCTGAGACTAACCTTGAACCTGTGATCTTCCTATCTCAGCCTCCCAAGTACTGAGATTATAGGCATGTACCACAGTGCCCAACTTAACAAGTACCTTATAATTATAAAATTGTTGTTTCTATAAGTTATTTTATTTCAAAATTGACATATTTCTGCCTACCATCTCAAAGAATTAGGAAACTTTTTATTTGTATACTGAGCAAAATGGCATCAAAATTTTGTTTCAACAGAACAGAACTATGCAGACTTTTTCAGTAAACACACACCGACACTAAGAAATTTGGGGAAAACTAGTGACTATATTGTATAACACTAAAAGATTACTAACTTTTCAAGCCAGCAATCAAATTAAGCAAAATCCCTAATCATAAAGGGCTCATATGGCCTGGCGTGGTGGTGCCTGCCTGTAATCCCAGTACTTGAGAAGCTGAGACAGGAGGATCACAGGTTTGAAGCCAGCCTCAGCAACTTAGAGAGGCTCTCAGCAACTTCACGAGACCATGTTCCAAACAAAAAACAATAGGGCTGGGGGTATAGCTCGGAGGTAGAATGCAACTGGGTTCAATCCCCAACACCACCAAAAAAAAAAAAAAAAAAAAAGATTCAAATGCTGTCACTTCCATGAAAACATAACTAATGAAAACTGTGTGTGCTTATGTCCCAACTCTTGAAAGACACACCTTATTTGCCCCCAAATGGAGAACAGCATAGAGGAATGAGATCAACTCCTTTTCTTCTGGAGCACAGGAAGTCCACATCACCATGTAACTGTGGCTCATATGATCATATCTCCCATATATTGAGATCCTAATTGTTACCATTTGGAGTGACACTGTGGATTCTTGTTCTTAGCTAGTTTAGAAAAAGTTAGCCAGAACTGCACTGTTGCAAGCTTAAGCAAAGTTTTATTATTACAGAGAGAAACGGGGGACAGAGTAATCAAAGCACTACGCCAGAAGTGATGCAGTGGAGTGCTTTGAAAGTAAGGCACTGATGCCTTTGAACACATACAATTTTTATAAGAATTAATTATCTCTTGTTTTTTATCCTGCTTAACCAATAGTCTTCTTTTCCCACCAAAAGTAGGTGCAACCCCATCAGTTATCTCTGCTGTGTAAGTCCTTCTTGTTAGCCTTGTTTGTTCATCCTCACAGGGGCAGACGTCACTGATCAAAATATGTAAGTTGGTAAGCAAGGTCAGGGAGCTGTATGTCAAAAGCCTGCTTTATTCTTTGTTTTTATTTTCATTAAAGTTTAAAGCATGTGTATTGCCCACCTGTGTCCTTGGTGAGTTCTCAGCATCTCCTTATCTCTATCTGCTAGAAGTTACTTATTATGTTGAAAACTTGTTTTATAATAAAGAAAAGAAAGAAACAGGAATATAGTCTTTTAAACTATGGAGGATTTGGGGCTATAACTATTTTGTGTTATTAGTAATTAATATTGTGTTAATATAGCTTGCTTTTTCATCTTTTAATGTTTGTTTAGGCTGTTGTGAAAGTCTATAATTCTCTTCTAATTGCCTGTGTCTGTGCTTGTAACATTCAGTGTTTAGCTGGACTAACAGCCAACTTTTAGCTAACCAAGGTCAACCTTGACTGCAGCTCTGCTCTCAGCTGACAACTTAGAAACAGAGAAAAGGATTTTATTGTTCTGCCTGAGTATGAGAGCTTCTTCTCACTATTAGCAATTGATACTTATTAGTAATCAATGCGGGCCCAATTCCCATCACTAGTAAGTATTTTTAATGAAAGAGTTCAGAACAACCTCAGTCTTAAAATTACCACTATATAAAATTCTGTACTAAAATGGAAATGACCTGCAGGAAAATGGAAGGACCTGGAGAACATTATGTTAACTGAGTTAGCCAGTCACAGAAAGTGAAGGGTTATATGTGGAGAAGAAACCTCAGTGGAACCAGGGAGGTGGTCTAGGGAAAGGGGAGGGGGGGAAAATGAAGATCATTGAAGGAATTACTACCATTGGCTTTGTATACATATGTGAAAATTTCAATGTCAATCTCAGTACTCTATATGGGGAAGAGGGGGGATGGGGAGGGAGAAGGGGAAGGGGGAGCCCATCAAGTACTATGTGCACATATGTCACTGTCAACATGATTTACATTGTGATGTGAGACTACAGTACAACAATAAAGGCATATAAAAATAAATGTCTTCATATATTATAATGCTTATTTATGTAAATGTCTATTGGGGGCCTCTTTTTCTGTTTTACTAATTTTTGTGTTCTCATGTTATTTATAAACCATTTTTTAAGATTTTATATTTGGAAAAAATGGAAATGACCAAGGAACAATGTCCCTTTTAAAATTCACACTACACTCACTGAGAATGTGGAACAATGTATTATTTAACTTTCATGGAGCTATGTGGTGAGTGTGGTAGGAAGAATGAAGCCACCCCCCCTCCCAAAATGTCCAAGTCCTGATACTTGGAATCTCTGAATATGTGTGTTATGGGGCAATGGTGAGTTAAGGTTGCCAATCAGATGACCTTAAAATATGACCTCTTTGATTATCTGGGTGGGTCCAAGGATCCTTACCAGTGCTGGAGGGAAGCTAAAAAGTCTGTGTCAGAGTAATGCAATATGAGACTCCATTCTCTATTGTTGGATCAGAAGGTGGAGGAAAAGAGTCATGAGTGTTGGAAGTGTCTAGAAGCAGGGAAAGATAAGTAAATTGACTCTCCTTTATAGTATGCTCCTCTCCTCTCCTCTCCCCTCCCCTCCCCTCCCGTCCCCTCCCCTACCCTCCTCCTCCTCACCCTCCTCCTCTTCCTCCTCCTCCTCCTTCTTCTTCTTCTCCTCTCTCTCTCTCTCTCTCTCTCTCTCTCTCTCTCTCTCTTCTCTTGCTGATCCAGTGATCTTCACAGTCACTCTCCTCAAAATTCAGCTACACACCTGTTATCTTGGTTCTTCTTGGGCACCTCTATTCAGTCATCTTATTATTTACCCTGATATTATTCAATGGTGTCTCAGAGTAAGATTTTCTAAGGGTAGGAGCCAGTCCCAAGAATGCAGAATAGGAAAACAAAGAAGTGTAATTATGGGTGATAATCCCAGAGCTGAGGAGGCTACAGAATGTTTTCAGAACTAGGGTTTCAGAGATGGATGTAAGGGTAGTTGGAGAGAGATTTTCACGGTATTTAGAAAGAGAAGTGTGAATTTCTCAGTATATTTAGAATTGGAAGTAGACTGAGTAAAAGTATTTTAGAGATTCTGGCCTTGAGAACATAATTGGATTGAAAGGATCTATAGAAGTGAAAATAGATGAGAACTTGACATACTTCTCATCATGGAAACTCAAGTGAATCTTTGGAGAATAATAAAATGCCTTTCCATCCCATTGGGTTTATGGCTGTGGACCTTTGACATGAATGTGAGAAGTGTGTGTGTGTGTGTGTGTGTGTGTGTGTGTGTCACTGGTGATGAACCCAGAGGCATTCTACCTATGAGCCACACCCCAGCCCTATTTTATATTTTATTTTGAAACAGGGTCTCTCTAAGTTGCTGAGGATCTCACAAAGTTGCTGAGCATGACCTCGAACCCGTGATCTTCCTTTCTCAGATTCGCAAGTACTGGGATTACAGGTGTGTGCCACCACACCCAGCTGTGGGAACTTTTTTATTTCCACACCCAGTTTATGAGATGGAATCAGGTATGTTTCTCCAGGATAAATAAGACCTTTTTTAAAGGAGGATATGTCCATCCAGAGTACATAAGGGATACACAGGGTCCTATGCAATTGATTCCAAAGAAACCCTTTCTTATTGTCTGGTAGCATCATTAGTGCTACTTTGTGCAGCTGCATGCTTCTAGTGTCTAGTGCTGCCTCTGGCATCCACCCAAAATTGCCGTGGCTGTAGACAGCTCTCTGAGCTTTTAGGAAACCCAGAAGCCACAGAAGGGCAGGTCCAGGAGTAAAGAGGCTGTGTTTCCTCTGCAGCATCAGTCACAGTGGGCCAGAGTAAGAATGTGCTGCCCCTGAGCCAGGCGTCCCATTGGGTGGCCTGACTTCTTGGCAGAGGTCAGGCATTGGCTATGAAGTGCAAAGTTCTGGTCCCAAGCCAGAGTGGTTGACCAAGGTCATGGAACTCCACCTCCATCTTTCAAGTGACAGAGACACCAGCTTCTGGGCTCCAGAGAGATGCCAGTTCCTCCTTAGTAACAGTTGAGTGAGACACCAAGTTTCACTTTCTGGATGAAGTGGAGCCACAATGAAAGGATCAAACTGTCCTACCTTAACCCATGATGGCATAACTTTACCTGAGTCCCCATGGCAGCTCCCGTGAATAACCACTGCAGAGGCAAGCACCCTTTATATTGCATTTCTTGCAGTTTTGGTTTCTCATTCCCCAGTCTCTCAGCGGTCGATTGGGACACGCTGGAAAAGCAAGCAGCGGTTTGTGAGGCCAGTACATGAGGAGGTCACTCCTCAATTTTTTCCTGTAACAATCTGTTAGGTCAAAACAATAGGCAGCTACTCCATATTACCAGAAGCATGTCAGGAAAACATCCAGAAAAAGAAAAAATATGTATATTTTTTCAGCTACAGAGAAATGCAAGTCATTCCAAAGATGTTTTAAGAAAGAAGAAAAAGACCCATCTAGCTATGGCAGGCTGTTCCAGAGAGAGAGAGGCTACTTCCCAAAAGCACTAGGCCTCTTTCCTTTTCCCTCTTTTCCATTATCAGCCAGAAATGGAAATTAAGGACTTTGACTTTAGGTAGCTAAAATCCTAATATAATAAATGAATAAACATAGAAATAAATAAGAAGGAAAGAAAAGAGGTGTGTGTGTGTGTGTGTGTGTGTGTGACCGAGAGAAAGAGACACACACACACACACACTCAACTGTTTTAAGGTGGATACAAATCAAGGGAAAACATGTCAAACTTGAAGAACTGAACAATAAATGTGTCCCCAGGTCCAGCAAACATAATGTTAGCTTTAGATTACTAATTGATATAAAAATAAACAAATATAGGATGAAATAAAGGTAATTAAATAAATTAGATAACTAATAATATGTAATAAATTAATATCAATATATATTGATAAAGTGTGTGTATTTTGCCATAAATTGAACCAAATGGAAATTCAAAAGTCATACTCTAATTTATGTACTAAAGAATTTAACATTTTTTTTTTTTTTTTGCGGTACCGGGGATTAGACGCAGGGGCGTTCTACCTCCGCGCTACACCCCCGGCCCTATTTTTTTTATGCTTTTTTTATTTTTGAAACCGGGTCTCACGAAGTTGCGGAGGGCCTTACTAGGTAGAGAGAAAGAGAAAGAGAGACAGAGAGAGAGAGAGAGAGAGAAAGAGAGGGAGAGAGAGAGAGGAGAGAGATAGATCAATCATTGATCGATTGCGCGCACGCGCATGCGCGCTGAGGCTGGCCGCGAACCCGGATCCTCCGGTCTCCGCCTCCCAAAGTACTGGGATTACAAGCGTGCGCCACCACGCCTGGCTGTACTAAAGAATTTATATTTTAAGCTGGGCGTGGTGGCGCACGCTTGTAATCCCAGTACTTTGGGAGGCAGAGACCGGAGGATCCGGGTTCGCGGCCAGCCTCAGCTCTCTCTCTCTCTCTCTCTCTCTCTCCCCCTGTCTCTCTCTCTCTACCTAGTGAGGCCCTCCGCAACTTTGTGAGACCTGGTTTCAAAATTAAAGTATAAAAAAATAGGGCCGGGGGTGTAGCGCGGAGGTAGAATGCCCCTGGGTTCAATCCCCGGTACCGCAAAAAAAAAAAAGAATTTATATTTTAAAAATGGCATTGATTGGCTTTTGTGCCTCTACATTATAGTTTCCGATTTTATTTTAACATTTGTTAAGATGTACTGATTGACAAAATTCATGGTCTTAATACCAGGCACTGAAATTATACCTGAGGGGGGAGGAATCCCACTATATTTAAATACCTGCCCTATAATGTTGAGAAAGTGCTTAGAGATCTTTTAATCATGAATACGCTTTAATTGTAGCCTTGCCTATATTTCCCACAGTCATATGCTCATTAATACAAAATATCCTAGGCTTGTCATAGATGCTTTGACATAAAAGATAAGTTTGTGTTAAAGTAAGCTTTTGACACTTACATATTGGCTGGATGAAATGGAGCCTCACTGGCTCCCAGTTAAAATGCTTACTAGGGCACAATGCAAATTACAGCAAGGACTTAAGTTTTAAATTTATTAATATATAATCCCTAGCTGGGGATCAATCAGGCCCCCTACTTCTCCATTGAACAGCCCCAGTTTTTTACCATACAAATCTAAGAAAAAAAGCTCATATAAAGGGCACCTTATTGTGGATTACTACAACCTTAACACTGTAGTTACAAACTTTAGGGCCCGTTAGTAACATTTAATATTATTAAACTACTGATTTTATTCAATTGACAACTGGTAAATTTTGCTCTTATACATCTGGCTAACTTGTCCAGTGCAGTGCCTATTTCACAACCTCTCAGCTGCACTTGGCCTCCACCTTTGAAGGACACAACGCATCTTTCCATGCTACCCACAGGGTTATTCCACAGCTTCATCATCACTCACAATCTTGAAAGACAAGCTCTTAACAACATCCACCTTCTCCAGGAGCAGAGGGATGATATTGCATTGAGGACATCTTTCTACAAGAAGATTCATTTAATGCACATATTTAATACATACATTAAGTCCAATAATTCTTAGTACTCTGCAGTTCTGGTGGAAACATATTCCTTATTTGCAAATTTTACTTCTACATGAAAATCAGTAGGCACTCCTGTTAGATGCCTCAAAAACTCATTCACTGTAGAGGCTTTAACATCATTTAGAGTCTCTGGACTGTATTTTATGGCCATTAGCCATTAGTTGTCCTAGGGCTCCTGATTCAAAATATTTTCCCCACAGGTATCATGTCATATACTCTTAAAACAACAAATGGGCTACTGGGTTCTTGGAAACAGAGGTTCTGAAAGACCCTGAAACTGTGATGCTCTATATCCAGCTATTCATTATAAGTTGGGTGATGGAAACAACACGCCATAAACTTGGCACAGCTACACCTCCCTAAGGCAGGATAGAGCCAAACCAGGGCCCTCTGGTATATTCCATCTACAAGAGAAGATGGTTTCACCTGTGTTCAGTCCCTTGCCTGAAACAAGGGGATGGAGGTGGTAATCCCTCCCTAGACTCCTTGAATACCTGGGAAGACCCTCAGGATTAACTAAGTGAACAGCATGAGAGTTCATAGACCTGGCAAAGAGCACTGCTGTGACACATGGCTGAGCTCAGTGGAGAGTTGCTGCTTTCCATCCCTTGGCGAGGATGTCCCTAAAAAAGGACAGAACCCAAGAAATAGCCTCATAGTACCCACTTGTTTGGTCATCAAGCAGTCTCAATTTCACTTTCATTTAAACTTATTAAACCATTACCTAAAAATTGTCCTATTCAAAGTAAACAGAACTCTGGGAATCTCTTTCCTCACAGATACCCAAAATGTCAAATAAAACTATACGTCTCCACATATACTAAGGCCACAATGCAAGACCTTGCTAGGACATTCTTTATTCCCTTCAGAGTTACAAACATTACTAGTAATAACCAAGACAAATACTTCATTTCATGCTGGGCTCTTGATACCTTGAGTTTGTGGCTGTGTCAGTGAAGTCATGCCTGCAATCCGAGCCCTCGGTCATCTGCTGATGCTCTTCTTTCTGGGCCTCTGGTGGTTTCTGGAAATAGAAACTGCAAGCTGAGTTGATAATGAAACTCAAACTGCTTCTTTCAAAACACAACCCTGCAGCTCAACCTGAATGAAGAGCTCAGCCAGTTGTCTTGGCTCTACTCTGTTCTAGCTACTGTTCTAAAACAGTATTGGGTATTGAAGGGTTAAAAAGAGGGAGAGGGAAAAAAAACTTTATTTTCATGGAATTTGCATGCTAGGTGAGGGAGAAAATAAATAATCAGGGCAATAAATACTATGATGCATGATGGCAATTGCTATGAAGGAAAATACAGCAAAGTAAAGAGGATAATGAATGCTGGACCTGGAGGATCACTACACAGTACTGACATCAAGACAGACATTCCCCAGGGGGACTATATGAGGAGAGTTATGAAGCTAGCTATGCAAAGGGTTTTTCAAAGAGAGACAACAAGACAATGATCCCCAAAGTGGGAGTGTGCCTAGGGTGGCTGAGGACAGCAAGGAAGCTAGTGAAGCACAATGAGGCTGAAGCACAGTGAGCCAGGGAGAAAGTGGTCAGAGATAAAGTGGGAGGGTAGTATAGTTATGGTTATTATATTAAACTATAATGCTTATTCCTTTCACTAACAGTGACTTGGGAAGCTCTTGGAAGTAAGCTTTAGCAGAGGCATGATATCCTACTTCCAATTTAAAACTGTGTAAAGAATGGACTGAGAGAGCAATGGGGTTAGAGTAGAAAGGCAAAACAGAGAAATGAGTTTGATACCTATTGCAACAAGCCAGGAAAGACTTCAATAGCTTAGGTAAGGGTGGCAGATAGTGTTTTACATGGTATAAGTATTTAGAATCAGGATATATTTTGTATATAATGTATACCACTTTGGTGGTAGCACCCCTAAGATTTTCGTGAATTGAATATCCAAACAAAATGTTCAACGTGATGGCTCAGAAATATCCAAACAATTTGAAAACTCAGAAATATCCCTCAGAGCCAGGCATGGTGGCGCACGCTTGTAATCCCAGTACTTTGGGAGACGGAAACCGGAGATTCCGGGTTCGCGGCCAGCCTCAGCTCGCGCACACGCGCGCGAGTGCGCTCTCTATCTCTCTCTCTGTCTCTCTCTCTCTCTGTCTCTCTCTCCCTGTCTCTCTCTCTCTCTCTCTCTCTACTTAGTGAGGCCCTCCGCAACTTCGTGAGACCCGGTCTCAAAATAAAGTATAAAAAATAGGGCCGGGGGCGTAGCGCGGAGGTAGAACGCCCCTGCGTTCAATCCCAGCACCGCAAAAATAAATAAATAAATAAAAAGAAATATCCCTCAAAGTTATTTCCCAAAATATATCAAATTTATTTATTTGATCATTTATTTGATCAAATTAACCAAACCTTGATTCAGCTTCCTTCTCAAATTTGATCCCAAGCCCCAGGGTTGTTTTCCTGATTAGCAATCTCTTTAACTGCTCTCCATAATCACCAGTGGGGTCACAACACAGTTGAATCCCCTGGAGGTCCAGCAACGTCCATAATTGCTGCCATATTGCCTGTGGTTTCTCCTTTAAGCCCATCCCACCACTTCCAAGGTAGCTACACCATTGAGCTTGGCCATGTTGAAAGACTCCCAGGACCCTCTGCACTGGGAGCAAAGCTAAATCCTTACCCACTATAAATTCTCTATACATACTCCTCCTGACCTGCATTGGTGGATTGTATCCTATATTTTAAAGTGATTATTGCCATAGATTAACAGAAAGATTATAATATCTACAAAGGTACTGGAGGTTCTCTGTTTGGTTTGCTGGTAGAAACATGCTTGAGTTCCATCTACTTTGCATAACCAGGTGCAGTATTCCCACACAGAGCTGAGATGGAGATGATAGTTGAGGGTTCTCCTGTTTAAATGGAAAGAAGGCATGAAAGGAATTAAGTTTTGAGTCCCTACTTCAGGTGTGCCACTGGAATAATCTCATCTGATCGGCAAAACTGAGGAAAAACATGCATAAACCATCTAGTTTCACTTCCTTTTTGGGGACCTGTTTTATAACCAGCTTTGCAGGACACACAGCTAAATCATATACTCCCATTAGCTTTCCAATAGATAATACCTTTGAGGTGTGGATCACAGTGGTAAAGATTGTCTGGGTTGCATGTATCTACCACATTTTCTTTATCCATTCACCTGTGGACAGACACCTAAGTAAGTTCCATAATTTGGCTGTTGTGAAATGTGATGGGTCTAAGTGTATCACTATAGTATTCTGACTTTAATTTTCTTGGAAATATACCAAGGAGTTGTACAGCTGTCATATGGTGGTTCCATTCCTAGTCTTTGGAGGAGCCTCCATATTAATTTCCATAGTGGTTGTATTAATTTACAATCCCAGCAACAGTGTATAAGTATTCCTTTTTCCCCACATCCTCACCAGCATTTGTTATTGTTAGTATTCTTGATGATTGCCATACTAACTGGAATTAGATGGAACCTCAGTGTAGTTGTGCCTTGCATTTCCTTGATTAATAATGATGCTAATTAATGATAATTATTAACAATTAGTTATTATTAATAATAATTTGATATTAATTAATTGTTTTTTTAACGTGCTTTTATTGGTGCATTGGAATCTTACATTGCAATGAATATCTATTTGATGTTAACATATATGCACACAGCTCTTGGTGCCCCCCCGCCTCCCCCCACCCGTATGAAGTACCAAGAATGATGTTGGTATATTTTCACATGTACATGTTATTTATGATAGTAATTCCATTGATTCCCTTCTTTCTTGCCCTCCCCCTTCCCTTGTACCACTTCCCTTGTT